>JXCR01144890.1:11036-27658 GCA_002079205.1 Phalaenopsis hybrid cultivar | reverse complement strand
CAATTCATTACATAAGAATAGTAGTTTTTAATATATCAAAATTCTCCAAACCAATTCATCCAAAAAAGGTTATCTTTAGAATTAATATTTGCATTTCGTTATAGTTACTATCTTTACATTTAACACTTGCATTTAGGAGTAGTTGCTAGATAAAACATCATTTTAATCGACATTCCAAACTAAGGACTAATTGTAGTAGATTAAAATTTGACTAAGGACCTCTTACCTCGCTTCCCTGTGGGATCGATAAACGGGACTCCACTAGAGCCATGTATTACTTGAGCGATACGTATACTTGCGTTTGAAATTGTGACTTTACAAAATCATTATAAATATATAAATCTGGGTTCATAAATTTAAGCATATGTAAAGTTGCTATCACACTACTAGTAAAAGATGCTAATCCATAAATATAAGTTCAGAAATGTATTTAAGTTTTCTCTTTAGGTGGGTCCAGCGAAGCCAATTTTTTATTAGGCATCTGCTCAAGCTTCTCCTCACTTTTATATTTTTTTCTTTCTTTTATTTTCTCTTTTTCATTTGGATTGTTTTCAATCCTATATATATTTCTTTTCTTTTCAGGGATTGTTGTTAATCCTTTCTTTTTCATTTTTCAAANATAGTTAACTACAGTCTTATTCTCTTATACTAAATATCTTAATCTACAAAATTAATTTTCATTACAAAAATACCCCTTTAAATCTACCATAATATTTAAATATCTATAAAATATGGTTATCTGAATTAAAATCACTACATAAAATCATTTTAATAATTTTTGAAAATATTTAAATTGAGAACATCTAATAGTTAATCTTTTTCTTCCCTCCCCCAAACTTAAATTTTTCAATATGGATTAATATAGGTGGAAAGAAAAATTCTAAATATAAATCATACCTCAGTATTTTAGGCATTTTCATCATTCTGAAATTTTTACAGTCCTTCTCAAAATTTCTACTTCACCTGGTCTGTAACATTAGGAGCTTTCTATACATATAAATCATTAGAGAATTTGCTGGGTAATGAAATTTTGAAATAAGTACAAAACTACTATCTAAAATTTTTAAATATTTTACAATTTAATTCCATAAAATGTAGCAGAAAGGAAAAGTAATTAAATCTACTAGCTACTGCAACATCCTATCAAATTTATATACATGCATAATCAGGATAGAATGATAACATAAGAATGTAAATCTAGCTTAAAACATGCATGCAATAATATTAAACTAAAAGGAAGTATATTCACTATAAAATTTCATTTTTCTTCCTACCCAATAACTTGATTTTTACCATGTATAACATTTAGTGCAGAAAATATAAGTAGCAAGAAAAACATTTTAGAAATTCTGTCTACCACAAATTTCTTTCAAGAACAGATACAATTATTTATTAGGATAGAAAACATGGTAGAAAGTAAATCTAAACTAAACATGCTAGAATGAAATTAACTAAACAAACTTCTAATTAACATAGCATGGATCAACATTGGAATATAAAAATGGTCTTCAAGTCTTATAAATTGTAACACAAACACACAAACATGATAAATGAGGTAAATTCTTCCTCCATCTCATCGCATCTCACTAACTTACTTCCAATTTCTAACTGAATCACTACAGAAATATATTGGGTGTTTATAAATGATTTTATAGATTCTAATCCTAAAGATAAGATTATCCCTGATATATTGGTTCTCGAGCACCAACATCAGACATCACCATATCCCAATAATTAGGCACCTCTAACAGTTATAAGTACAGTGTAAAATCATCCATAAGTTACTCATCAAATAGTTTCACGACTCCTATCAAATTGAAACAAAGTCCAAGAAAGGAAGTAACAAAATTGAGATGGAACTATCGCTATAAAAATTCATAATTTCTTTTGTAAAACTCAAGTCCAGGTGAGACCCGAGTGGTAGTGGACTCATCAATCCAACTACTACAATATAACATACAAGTCTAACCATAATAAGAATTTAATGAATTATCTCCCTCATGACACACAAAAAGTAAATCAAAACACTAACAATCCTAACATCTACTAAACGTCAAGCAAACATATCAATCCACACTAAAGAAAACACAATACAATACTAACAATCATGACTCTTAAGCATGCTAAATCAAACCACACAGATAACTATGGGTTGCCTCCCATAAAGCGCTTGATTTAACGTCGCTAGCCCGAGAAATGATTCCACCTGGATCAAAAGTCCAATTAAGTAATCCTTGATCAATAGCCCATTTTTTCCAGATCTAGGGATTCCTACAAAGTCCTCAAATTTAAATTTTTCTCTCAACTCTTCCTTTTCATATTGATTCATATCCTTGTTCCTCATATTTCTTTCTAGTTCTTTCTTTCAGCTCTTCCTTTTCAGATTGATTCATATTCTTGTTCCTCATATTTCTTTCTAGACTAATATTCACTCATATTTCTTTCTAGATCCAATATTCTTCTAGTAATTTTCTCAATTTGCATATTAATATAATCCGATCTTTATATGATACTTCATGATCTCCCAAATTTTGGATCAGATTCTCTCTAGATAATTCAAATTCTAGATCAATATCTTCTATGTTACTCTTCTATTTCAAATTATCTTTAAATTCTTCAGGAATTTCTTCCATTGATCTTTCAATTTCCCTGTCCTTATCTCTCAACTCAAAGCTCTTTTAAAACAAATTCTCGAATTATCTTCTAAATATCAGTTCAATAATTTTAAATTGCTCATAATTCATTTCCTTAGGATTTATCTCAGAGTCACTAGGTAAAATCTCTGGGAGGTAAATGTTAATTGAATTAATAATCTACCCCAGNATCTCATCTGTTAACTTATTTTCAAAACTCTTTTGGAAATGATTTTTACTTAGATAATCAATTTCATCCATCAGAAAATAATCATCATCATTTCTCTCAGCTGGATATTATACTCATAGTTAACTTTTCAATTGGTTTCATGGTCATTAATATTCATAGTTAACTTTCCTTTTTGCACTTCTATCATAGCTTGTCCAGTAATAAGAAAATGTCTCCCTAAAATAATGAGATATTCTTTATCTTCCTCCATATCTAATACAATAAAGATAGGAAAGATAAATTTATCCACTTTAACAAGCACATCTTCTATAATCCCTTTTGGATAAATGATAGATCGATCAGTAAACTGAACGGTTACAGTAGTGGGAGAAATATTGGCTAAACCTAACCTTTTAAATATAGATAGAGACATCACATTAATGCTCGATCCTAAATCACATAAAGCTTTTCCACATAATCTTTTTCCAATTACACAAGGAATTGTAAAGCTACAATGATCTTTAAGTTTTCGAGAAAAATTTTTCTGAAGTATAGCGTTGCACTTTTCACTTAGTGCAACTGTCTCGTAATCTCCAAATTTCCTTTTCTTGTTTAATATCTCCTTTATAAATTTTGCATAACTTGGCATCCGTTTCAAATCTTCAGCGAAAGAAATATTTATCATTAACTTCTTAAGTACGTCCATGAACTTTGAAAATTTTTTATCCAACTCATGCTGTCTAAGTTTTTGAGGAAATGGAGGTGGTGGTTTTTTTAAATTGATTTTAATTGGAGATATTATTTTTTTCAGATCCTTAGAAATTCTTCTGCTCTTTTAGTTTCCTTTGTTTCTCTCACAACATTTTTCTCTTTTCTAACCACATCCTCTATCTTTGTTTCTCTCATAACATATTTCTCTTTTCTAACCACATCCTCTATCTCTCTTCCACTTTTTAATTGGACAGCTTCTACTTTTTTATTAGTGTTCTACCACATCCTCTATCTCTCTTTCACTTTTTAATTGGACAACTTCTACTTGTTCATTAGTGTTTTCTGTCCTCTATCTCTCTTCCACTTTTTAATTGGACAGCTTCTACTTGTTCATTAGTGTTCCCTTTTGGGTTGATCTCAATGTTCCTAGGAAGTGTTCCTTGGGGTCTATTGCAAAGTGAATTAGCAATTTGTCACAGTTGATTCTCTATGTTTCTAATCGCAGCATTTTGACTTTGCAACTGGTTTCCCATTTGCAGTACTACTTCTTCGATAAACATCTTCTTATTCTCAAATTATTGATCATTGTTAGAGTTCGGTGGATATGAAGGTCTATAGTTTGTGTTCCCCTGATTATTCCAACTTCCATTAGGATTTGCATGATTATTTTCCCATTTTTGGTTTCCACCATCAGTAATATGATTCTAGTTAAAATTAGGATGGTTCTCCCAACCTAGGTTGTAAAAGTTAGAGTACGGGTTGTTTATGTTATTTAAAGTATCATATGATAAGTTAGAATCAATCATATGCCTTAATGAACTTTCCTCGCTTACTGGAGTGAGTTGAGGCTGGTTCATTCCAAATTGATCTAACTTCCTTGATATTGCGGCAACTTGCGATGCAAGAATTGTAATCACATCTGAATCATGAACACTGACTACTTTTTTAGGATTTACCCTTGTAGAGGGTCATTGAAATTCGTTTGCAGCCATATTTTCAATTAACGCATATGCTTCATTAAATGATTTTGACATTAATGATTCACTAGCGACAGCATCAATTATAAACCTACGGGATTCTACTAACCCATTATAAAAAGTTTGAATAATTAACCAATCAGACAGAGCATGATGTGGACACTTTCTTAGGAGTTCCTTAAATCTTTCTCAGGCTTCGTATATTGATTCCCCTTCATACTGACAAAATGAGATAATATCTTTTCTAAGTTTAGTAGTCCTTGAAGGTGGAAAATACTTAGTTAGGAATTTCTGAGTTAACTCCTCCAAATTTTTAATAGAGTCAGGTGCTAATGAGTATAACCACATTTTAGCCTTATCCCTTAGTGAGAAAGGAAACAACCTTAGTGTAACAGCATCGTCTGACATACCGTTATAACAAAATATAGCACAAAGTTCTATAAAATTTGATAAGTGTAAATAGGGATCCTCCAAAGGAGTTCCCCCAAACTGATTGTTCTGCATCAGTTGGATAATCTCATGATTTATTTTAATCGAGTCAGCTTTTACGATAGGGATTTGTATACTTGAGTGAATTTCATCTGTCGTAGGATTTACGTAATCTCTCAATGAAGTATGATGATTTTACCAATTATTATTTTGAAAGTTTTCCATTTCCATTTCTAGTTTTTTGAGTCCTCTTTGTATTTTTATATTTTTCTTTTTTTCAAACTCGGGATCATAAGACACAAGTCCTGCAGATCTTTTGTTTTGCATACGCAACACAACAAACAATACATTAAAAATTAAACAAATAATAGATGAAATATATTCAATACAACAAACCATTTTTACAAACACCTATTTTTCATAAAAATAATTTTTTTTTTCACAACACTTTTCATATAAAAATACTTTTCACACAAAACAGTTTTTACGACACTACAGTTTTCCAAGTCTAAGCCTAATTACTTCAACTAAAATTCTCCTAAAGTTCTTACCAAAGCTTCCCCGACAATGACGCAAAAAAATTGACAACGACTTTATATATGCTTAAAAATACAAGAATTTGACACCACTACTAGAAGAGTTAAATCCTCAGCAACGGCACCACAAAATTGATACAAACTTAATATGCAAGAATTTATGAACCCAGATTTATATATTTATAATGATTTTGTAAAGTCACAATTTCAAACGTAAGTATATGTATCACTCAAGTAATATAGGGCTCTAGTGGAGTCCCATTTATCGATCCCACAGGGAAGAGAGGTAAGAGGTTCATAGTCAAATCCTAGTCTGCTACAATTAGTCCTTAGTTTGGAATGTTGATTAAATGATGTTTTATCTAGCAACTACTTTTAAATGTNAATGATGTTTTATCTAGCAACTACTCCTAAATGCAAGTGTTAAATGTAAAGATAGTAACTATAACTAAATGCAAATATTAATTCTAAAGATAACCCTTTTTGGATGAATTAGTTTGGAGAATTTTGAGATATTAAAAACTACTATTCTTATGTAATGAATTGGATAATATAAAGGAATGAGATGCATTAAATATTGTATGTGCCAAATAGGAGCAATTCTTCTTTACCATTTGGTCCAGGCATAAAGAACATTGACTAATCCTATGCTTGTTTACTGAATCCGTAGTTAGGCTGGGAGGATACCGGCTCTCACTTTGGAGCTCGCACGTTCCCCTCACCTGAGGGCTAACATCTCTGCTTCAGTACTCAAATAATAGGACTGATGGGGATTTTAGTCTGTCACCATAAAATCTTAAATTCTACGCCATCAAAGTATATTTCCCTTTGAGAATTACACAGCCCTCTCGGGTCTTAATGCAATTACAACAAACTTTAACACTACAACAGGCAATTGTAATGTAAATAAAGTGCAAGTAAAAACCATCACATTGATAATTAAATCTGCTTCTAACTGTAATGCAATTAAGTGCAAGTAAAAACCATCACATTGATAATTAAATATGCTTCTAACATGCATCACAAAATCCTAAACATGAATTCTACTCATTACAAAAAAAAAAGTAAAATGAAAACAACGACATAATCTTCTCATACAATTATTTCCAAATAAGAAAAGAAACACATCACAAAGCACGAAGAAAACACAACGGAAAACTTCATTTCATCAAAGCAAATCTACTAGGCCCATCACAAAGCACGAAGAAAACACAACGAAAACTTCATTTAACCAAAACAAATCCACTATATAAGTGTTTACAAAAATCAAAAGATAATGAAGAACACAATACTTAGTTTTTCCCTTTGAAGAAAGACGAATATCTCTCCCACAAAGTCTCCCGCAATGCAATGCTAGAACATCTCCTTACAAATTCTCTCAAAATCTCCTCTCCAATCTCTCTAAAAAGGTAGAAATCTACATTTCTACTCCTATTTTAAAAATCCTACTCTCTCCACACTTTTCCTAACATTTCTCTCACAAAAATCCTCTTTTTCTAACCTAAATTCATTTTTTTAAAGTGTAGGGACGAAGTTTGAAGAGTTGTCACAAGAACCCTTTCAAAAAGCGTCCAAATACGTTGAATTTCAGCCCATAATCGCCAAAAGTCGGTCCATAGTCGTCCCGGGCGCCGTCGGCGGGTTCAAGGGTGCCGTTGGCGAGTTTTTCTGTCATTGTTTGGTCTTCTAGGGTAAATCTTGCCATCGACACTATTTTGGGCGCCGTCGGCGAGCAGATTGCGCAGCTCCACCGTTTCGCTCCGTTTGGCTCCGTTTTAGCTCCGTTTCGCCCCATTTTAGTTGCGTTGTGTTCCTAACAGATATCCCTACAAAATAAGCATAAAAAAAACCTTCTTTTAAAGTGTAATCTCATTCAAAAATATGCAAGAAGTGTAAAATAGATTAAGCATTGAAAGACTTATCGAAAGGTGACAACAAAATTTCATTTCTTGGTCGTTTTTGCTCCAAATTGCACCATTTTTGCATCATTTTGCTCCAATGACCATAATTCATTATACCCGTAATAAAACATAAAAAAATACCATTCCTTAAAGTGCAATATCATAAAAAATAATGTAAAATAGATATAAAAATCTCAACATATTTTCCATTGGTCACCCTAACCGAACCTTCGCCTCCCTCCATCAGCGATTGCCTCCTTCGCGAAACTTCCTTCCGGTTTTCCGGTCTCCTTCCTCCTTTCCGAGCCCTTGTCGTCGGTGGCTTCGCCGGTAGCCCGTCTCTAACGATTTTTCCTGCCCAAATGAGTCCGAGTACCTTCCTTCTCACATCTTGGTCGATTTCTTGCCTTTTGTGGCGTATTCCCGTCACCTCCGGTGACTCCGTCGGTAAACATCTTTTCCCGTTGTGTGACTATAAATACCTCCTATGAGGAAGGATTCGGGGATGAAGAAAATTCCTTTGGAGTGATTTGAGGATTTTTGTTTGGGATTTGCTTTGAGCTTTCTGAAATTTGTTTGAGGGTTTTTCTGGTTTGAATTCCGGTGATTCGTATACTGGAGAAGAATTTTGGTTGACTGATAAATTCTTTCAGGATTAGCATTTTTGTTTAGACGATCTAAGGATCTTCTTCCTTGACTTGGATTTCTACTTCTGAAATTTCTGAGGTTTCTTCTACGCTCTTTGGAAGTAAGTTATTCTCTTATTCCTATTTGACCTTTTCAAGGGATTTTCATTGTTAGGTATGACTCATAATACCAGAATTTGGAGTCTCTTGGAATTAAAGGGGTGTGTCTCTTATAATTTAGTGGGTTGAGATCAGCGAGGGCGCGACAGAAGCATGATGGCCCAACCCACATTGCTACAAGTGTAACTCCCAGGTATCTTTTCTCCTAAGGGGCTGGATATTCGCCAAGGTGGAGATTTATTATGGTATGACTCATATACCATATAGGGACAGACGTTGGAACAAAGCGGATCGGAGCGGAAGAATCTGTCCAAATCGGGAAATTACGTTATGTGGGTTGGGGCTATACGGTACAGGGGTAATTTGGGAATTACATATTGTACTGTGGGGTTTACTCTAGGATTATAAATAAACATGTTTGTAATCCTATGTCTTTAAGAGAGCTCAATATTGTATTATGTACTCTTTTTGAATATTGAAAAGGAGGTCGTCGCTATGCTCCAGAGGACGTAGGCATCTTTGTCGAACCTCGTTAAATCTCTGTGTTCTTCTGGATTTGTGTCGTTCTTTTTTTTTCCCTAATTTTCTCAACAAGTGGTATCAGAGCGAGGTTCGAGGGCAGGGAAGAAAAAGTTTCGGTACAGCAGTAGAAGAAGAAGAGTTCGCGAGTTCGCGGTACAACAAGAGAGTTAGCTAGTTCACGGATTTGGTACAACAGGAGAATTCGTCAATTGCAAGAAGTTGCAATTGGAGGCGACAAGGTTCTTGTGAAAGGCGGCTGGGCGGAAGGGAGGAAAGGAATCATTCCTTTTGTGCGTGGATCTAAAAAGGAAGGAAGTTTTGCAAATGAAGGTTCGGCGCATTCGTGAAAGGAATGTTCTCTTGGAGAAATTGGAAGGAATCTCCACATTTGTTTCCTTTGCTGGTTCGATCTGTTTCTTTTGGAGGCTGGGGAAAAGAAAAATGAAGGAAATCAATAAATTATTTTCCTGCTGAAGAAAGGAAAGTTTTTGAATTTTACTTAATTAAAGAAAAGTTGTTTTTTAATTAAGTTGATTTAAAGAAAATATTTAATTAAGGAAACTTAATTAAAATTTTCTTTGTTGGATCTGCAGAGGTGAGATTTCTTTTGCTGGAGGGGAAAATATTTGAAATTCAGTTAATATATGAAATATTTAATTAAGGGAATATTTCAATTCTTTTTTGGAAAGATTTTGTTGCTTCTCCGGGAAACTTAATTAAGGGAAAATCATTTTTCTTAGAAACGTAATTAATAAATCTTAATTAAGGGATTATTTAAAAGAATTTGTCGCAGAATCAAAATATAATTTCTGGCTCAACAAGGAATCTTGCGGAGAAAAAAATTTGGAAGTATTTTCTGAATTTCCTTGGTTGGAGAAAGAAAATCTTGGCTACGACGCAGAAAAATTTAAAATTTTGTGGATTGTTCGCAAGGCAGACGGGCTTGCGGGAACGAACAGGTGCGAAGCAGTTCGGATAAAAGGTTGCGGCAGTTCGACGAGTTATGCTTCGGGGAGTTTGCGGTAGAGGCAGTGTCGTGACTTTGAGGCACGACAGTTCATGAACCTTCGCGACACTAGACGTGGTGGAGTTAGCAAACAAGAGCGTTTGCGAACAGAGGAGTTTGGTGATGTTCGACCAGCAAAGTTTGCAAGTTTGTCGTAGGAGGATTTGCGACAGGTGGAGTTTGGTAGGGTGCTGGTGAGCGAGCATACACGATTATTCACGAACAGTGGTTTCGCGGAAGTATTTCGCGAAGGGTTTCACTTACGGGACAGCAGTTTAGCCGAGGTGCTGGCGCGAACAGAAAAATTGCTTCAACCCACATTTGTGCATAGGAAACTCCATGATATTTTCTCCTAAGGGGCTGGATATTCGCAAGGTGGAGATTTTCTCCTAAGGGGCAGGATGTTCGCAAGGTGGAGATATTTCTCCTAAGGTGCTAGATATTCGCAAGGTGGAGATTTTCTCCTAAATGGCAGGATATTCGCAAGGTGGAGATTTTTCTCCTAAGCGATTGAATATTCGCAAGGTAGAGATTTTCTCCTAAGGGCTGGATATTCGCCAAGGTGGAGAATTGTTAGATATGACTCATAATACCAGAATTTGGAGTCTCTTGGAATGAAGAGATGTCTCTTGGAATTAAAGGGGTGTGTCTCTTGGAATTTAGTGGGTTGAGATCAGTGAGGGCGCAACAAAAGTATGATGGCCCAACCCACATTGGTGCAGGTGTAACTCTCAGGTATCTTTTCTCCTAAGGGGCTGGATATTCACCAAGGCGGAGATTTATTATGGAATGACTCATATGCCATATAGGGGCAGACGTTAGAACGAAGCAGAGCGGAAGAATCTGTCCAAATCGGGAAATTACATTATGTAGGTTGGGGCTATACAGTACAGAGGTAATTTGAGAATTACATATTGTACTGTAGGGTTTACTCTAGGATTATAAATAAACATGTTTGCAATCTTAGGTCTTTGAGATAGCTGAATATTGTATTTTGTACTCTTTCTGAATATTAAAAAGGAGGTCGTCGCTCTGCTCCTGAGAACGTAGACATCTTTGCTGAACCTCGTTAAATCTCCGTGTTCTTCTGGATTTGTGTCGTTCTTGTTTTTCTTCGCCCTAATTTCTCAACATTCATGACTGTCATCAAACGAGTTTATAAAATGTGTTTTGATCCATATTCATGGCTTGCATTAGTAATTATTCTTGAAAATTAATCAAAATGTCATTTCAAGAAAGCTAGACCCATGGATTTATGATGCTTATTAGATAGGATTGGTTTGTTCTTGAGCCGTCATTATCCATTTCTGTTATTTCTAAGTAGAATAAAATGAATTTATGATTGGTAAATAAAGATTTGTTGCTATGCTAAGAAGAAGTTTATGAAAGATGGAAATCTCCCTGATCGGCGTCTTGCCGTCTATGGTAGGGAGACAGTGCGGTGGCTATTTGCCTCTAATGTTCTGGTCTTTGTTTTTCAAAGCCTGGGTACAAAAATATGTGACTGGGAGATATGGAGCTTGTCTTAGGCATTTCTCTTTGTATTTCTTTCTTGATGGAATGTTTTTACTGGATTTGTTGGAATTTGTTTTGTTACATAGCTATGATGCTTAACTTTTACTGACTGAAGGGAGCTGTGACATCATAAGGACACACATCTCAGTTTGATCACTTCTATTAACGGGAATTTGGGTTATCATAAGATGGATTTCTTTCTTATGTTTCTTTGAGCAGTTCGTCTTTGGGAATTTCGGAATTTGTTTTGTCACTGCTTCTGAAGTTTCCTTTACATTTCAAAAAAAAAAAGAAAGTCTCATATTCTATACGAGTTATTGGTTTTACTTATATTTTATGAGCCCAGTTTATATCATTTGACTACTCAACAAGATGTTTAGCTTTCCTTATTACATCATGAAATCTGAATCAAATGTTTTTCTTTAGATTAGGGATTGATTATCTCTTTAAGTAACTAGAATTCGTTTTGGTGGCTTGATTTTACTCCTTATGCTGCTATTCTTGCTTGAATACATGTTGGGATCCGTTCTAATGCTGAGGAAGTTGTTTTTGGGTTCAGTTTTGGCTCCTTATAATTGCCGCCCTGTTTAAAATATGTGCTGAATGAAAATTTCAGATTAATGCTTCAAATTTCTTTACTTTGAGACTGGTGGCCTCCTCTTGCTGGCCTCGATTTTAGTTTGGTGACGACTTGACTTATGGTTATTTGTTGAGTTCGATTCTTGCCCTCTTGGCTGTCCTTATATATGAATATGTCAGCTGGTAGCTTCCTCCTTTGCTGTCCTTATGCCGTGAGCCATTGTTTGTGTTTTGTTGATCCCCTTTGTGTATCTGTAATTATTAAAAAAAAAAAAAAGGAGGAACGGACTGTGGTGTACTAATTTGAGTGGCTAGATTTTAGTTTGGCTTCGAATATGTTCATGTCGTAATAAGTATAATCCTTATATATATTCGTATTAGTGTTTTGGGTTTGTTCACCTTTTCTTTCACAATGGCATATGTTCTGTGGATTTAGACTTTCTTTTCATATACCCTCCCTCATTCGATATTACAAATTAAAATCTTAGTATTGCTTTGAAAATCGAGTCATTGGTGCTTACATTTAGCTAGTGGATTATAACATTGAATTTATTTGCAATATTTTATATCTTCTGGGTAAGCATGAGTGAATTGTTTAACTTTCTTTATGTTCTCATATGGTGTACAAATATATAGAGAGATATCTCAAAGTTATTTTCAAAAAAAAGAAAAAAAGAGTTAAAGTGTTAAAAATGTAAATACATAAAAGCCAATGTGATATGCATGTAAATCTAACACTATTTCTTCTCAATTGTACATAGAAGCGTGAGGATATTATGGCATTTGTACTTTTTTTAGCATTTGAAAACTCTTATTAGCAATCATTTTTTTTACCTGCTCACTTTCTTTAGACTCACTGCTAGTTGTTTTAATGAATTATGCACTTTGATTTTTTTTTACTGGGGCCGACCAACAACTACTGCTTCTTTTATAATATGAATTGACTTGATTATTGGATGAAATTATTTTAAACCATACGAATTGAATTCCTTGTGATGGACCAAGTTAATAGTTATCTTTACCAAAATGTTAAAGTTGAATTGCCGAGAAACCCATAAGTTGAAATCTTGGAGGAATGTTTATTTAATTCTTAGAGTATTGCTGAATTGGCTTTCGGCTTATATTAATTATGTGGATTTGAACTTGATAATACAAGAATGCAAGCACATTTCTTTCTGTAAAGTTCACTGGGTTTACAATGGTGATATGTATACACTTAAAGTTTAGACTCAAGGGTGAGAAGTAGATGTTATAGAAATGCTTAAATGATTACTTCTCTCATTTTCTTGATACGAACTATACGAAATTTTATTGGATGAGCATATGAAATATTAAGGTGGCCTATTAGTTCGAGATAAGGGGCAACAAGCAATGATGCAAGAGAACCATTGATCAGCTCTTCTTATAGCTAAAAGTAAAAATCAATATTCAATTAGTGCGATGCCCTTTCACCCCTAGATCGTCAACAACTCTAACCTTTTTTTCAGAAGGTTCGAGAATTGGTAGTCACAAAAGAACATATAATACAAACACTCCACAGATACTACACTTAAGAAAAAAACAGATACTACAAACACTCCACAGATACTATACTTAAGAAAGAACAAATACTATGAGTTTTACACAAATATTACACTTGCACAAGAAATAGATACTACACTCACATACACACTATACAGTTCATACACTACATCACAAATAACAAAATACACCTCAGATATTATACAACGAATACCACAGACTGCACCCTACACGGCAAGTATTACATATTACATATAGGTGCACTACACTTTGATGAGTTCAGATGCTACATTTCACATATAGGTGCACTACACTTTGATGAGTTCAGATACTACATATCACATATATGTGCACTACACTTTGATGAGTTCAGATGCTATATTTCACATATAGGTGCACTACACTTTAAGGAGTTCAGATACTACTCCGTTCAGATACTATATTTCACATATAGGTGCACTACACTTTAAGGAGTTCAGATACTACTCCGTTCACACACCTTTTAAACGATAGGGTTTAGGGCTGCCTGATTATAGGGGTGATTCATTGGTGACATCTAGTTGATGTTGATATGTTGACTTCGATATATCAGTTGACTGTGGGATCGAGATAAAGAAAAAGAGAGGTCTAGTCTGAGCCTAAACTCAAATTAAAAGCTAATATTCCACTTTAAATTTCCATATGCTTATCACTTAACCTTTATTTTATCATTTGTAAATATTTGTCTAGTTCCTTTATATTATGCAATTGTAATATGTTTTGTAGCAACGCCAGACTTAATCAAGTACACTTAGTTGTTTCAGTTTTGTTCCTTTACTGCACATTTTTTATTATTATTGCATAGTCTTTCCTTTAGTTATGTTGCTTCATTTCCTTAATTTTCCTTCAGTCTTTTCTTGTTACAGTACGTCACTACATAGTTGTTTCTTTCTTATACTATATTGCACTATAGACATTCACCTACATTCAAACTTTTAAATACAAATTCTTTTAGTATGTTTATACAGTCTCCTAGGATAGGCCTTTCGAAGCATAGTTTTCTCTCTTATTCCTCCCTTCTTCTCGGGACAAGACGACGACATTGTCAATTGGTGATTTATCCCCGGGCAGCGATTGAGACGACAAATCTGGAGCAAATGACAATTCATCTTTGGATGGCGGTCGAGGTGACAACAGAGAGACAACGGAAGAAGCTTCAACCGAGCTTTGATAGATTTAAATAATACACCTATAGGACGCTGAGGTTGTTCGTCTGGTACGACATAAATCCTTAAATTATCTTTTAGGACTTTTACGATATAAGTCCTAAACTTTTTGGGATTCTGAGGTCGTCGTTTAGTACGATATAAATCCTCACATTTCCTCGGACCATTTACATATGAAATGTAGATACAAGTCCTGAATATCTAAATAATTTACAAGACTGAAATATCACATAATTTATCTTTCAAAGACATAAAGCCAAATCGTAGGTTAGTTTGAGATGTCACTGAATATCCTTCAGTATCTTCGAGATCTCCTACTTTTCACTCCTTTGGATACTGTTCCTATTTGAACCTTTCCCATTTGACTTTTCCTATGAACAATCGTGAAAACTTGAACATTGAATTCTTGAAGACGAAATGCCGATCATTATCGAGAGTTTTCTTAGGTGACTTCGGTTGTCTAAGATGTAATTAACTATAGGGGCTTGCCTCTATAGGGAATTTAAGAGCCCAGATTAATCTAAACCTTATTTAATCTGTGTATTAGATAAGGAAATTTGTCGGCTATAAATTTAGCGGACCAAAATAGAGTCATAAATTATTAAGTTTAGATAGTTAAGTCTACCAATAAGTGATATGTTCATCCTTCAAGATGATATATCATTTATGGTATTGTGCTCAGCCATTTAAACTATTAGATATATGAGGTCTATCTGGTCTCATCATTTTTCAAAAATAAAGGATGTCATTTTCACAAAATTAAAATTACATCTTATATATATATATATTAAATTCTAAATTTAAATTTTAAAATCTTATTTAAAAAAAAATAACCGACAAGGGCTCAACAAAAGGAAGGTAGAGTGATCTTAAAAAGGTAGAGGTAACTAGGTCGGGGTACCACAGACCCGTCATCCACAACTACTAGGACCCTAAGTTTACTTGGTCATGAATGTAGTGAACCCAACACGTCCTGAGATCCCCTGTCAGCAATCCGTGAATTGCGTCGTCCATGGGAACCTCGGTAGCCTTAAGGTCAAAGGAAGGAAACTCTATTCTATGACTATAAGCTGGAGCTCCGAGAGGTGGGACTTGTACCTGCCAAAGTGACAAGGATGCCTCAGGAAGGAAAAGAAAGTGGAGGTTCAGCTACAAAGCTGGAAAAGCTCCAAACAAAAGAACTTACAACCCATCTTGGTCGAGGAGCCTTCTAACACTCTAGGCGCACTAGACAACCATTTATATAAAGATATGTTGGGTCAGTAGGGTTGCAGAAGCACGGGGGCTCCTCCTCGGGACATGCAAATATGAATGCAGTTATTTAGAGCGGTCTTTAAGTATTGTGGATGCCCTATTAATATATGCAGGAAAGTAAATGTTACAATTTTTAAACCTTGAATATTTTAATCCTAAATTTTAATTATCTTGAATATTTTATTTAGGAATTTTAAGTCATAATGAGCCTATGTTTCATCATGAAATCCCATATAAACTATAAAAAGAAACAAGGAAAACACATGCAAGTGCAAGCATATAATATAATGCAAAAAAAACAAAGCAAGCCAAGTAAAATAATAAACAGGCCGGTGCCGCCGGGTCGGTAACATATCACAGAAAAGAAAAAAGCGGCCGGACTTAGTATATACATGCCCAGTCTTAATTCTATACATCAATATAAAATGCAGAATTAAAATACGGGGCACGGACACCTGCTCCCGGTCCCCTCCACGTGGTTTCCATGCCAAATGCCTTGAAACCCGTGCCCATATCTTATTTCTGTTACAGGACTCTCCTAGACTCTAAAAGTACATAGGAAAAAGAAAAAGACTCAATCCTGCATGAAAAACAAGTGTCAGCAGGAAAGCTTGCATGTAAATGTCGACACTATTTTTGGTGTGGGGTTTGCCCGTAAGAAGCTATCGGTTATCGGAATTGAAATCCCGTTGTCTGCTTCGGAAGGACGTTTTAAAAATTTTTAGTTTTGAAAAAAATGAAGTCAAACTGACCCCATAATTTTCATAGTTTAGATGAAAGAGCGCTTTACCTCAAATCCTGTATCTATCCCGAAGGATGAACACAAGATTTAAGGATGAGGCTCAATCAAATAAACTAAAAAAAGTTATGACATCCGTTTGGTCTGCGAAACCAATGTATTGGTCGACAAGTTCCTCT
>JXCR01144888.1:0-22821 GCA_002079205.1 Phalaenopsis hybrid cultivar | reverse complement strand
GGGTCAGTTTGACTTCATCTTTTTCAAAATTAAATTTTTAATGTCCTTCCGAAGCGGGCAACTNATATATATATATATAATGTAATTTTAATTTTGTGAAAATAATATCCTTTATTTTTGAAATATGATGAGACCAGATAGACCTCATATATCTAATAGTTTAAATAGCTGAGAACGATACCATAAATGATATATCATCTTGAATGAAGAACGTATCACTTTTTGGTAGGCTTAACTATCTAAATTTAAAAGTTTATGACTCTATTTTGGTCTACAAAATTTATAACCGACAAATTTCCTATCTAATACATAGATTAGATAGAGTTTAGATTAATCTGGGTTCTTAAATTCCCTATAAAAGCAAGCCCCTATAGTTAATTACATCTTAAACAACCAAAGTCACCTAAGAAAACTCTCAATAATGATCAGGGGTTTCGTCTTCAAGAATTCAATGTTCAAGTTTCCACGATTGTTCATACGAAAAGTCAAATGAGATAGGTTCAAATAGGAACATTTATTTCTGGAATCCAAAGGAACAAAAAGTAAGGGATGTCGAAGATACTGAAGAATATTCAGTGACACATCAAACTATCTTATGATTTGGCTTTACATCTTTGAAAGGAAAATTATGTGATATTTTAGTCCGGTAAATTATTTAGATATTCGAGACTTGTATCTACATTTCATATGTAAATGGCCTGAGGAAATGTGAGGATTTATGTCGTATCGAACGACGACCTTGGAAGCCTAAAAAGTTTAGGACTTATAACGTACAATATAAAATCGTAGAAAGTCCTAAAAGATAATGTGAGGATTTATGTTGTGCAAGACGAAATACCTCAACGCCCTATAGGTATGTTATTTAAATCTAGCCGAAGCTTCTTCTGTTGTATCTCTGTTGTCACCTCGATAGCCATCCAAAGATGAATTGTCATTTGCTCCAGATTTGTCATCTTAATCGCTACCCGAGGATGAATCACCAATTTACAACGTCATCATCTTCTCCCGAGAAGAAGGGAAGAAGAAAAGAAAAAACTATGCCTCGAAATGCCTATGCTAGGGGATCATATAAACATACTAGGAGAACTTGTATTTAAAAGTTTGAATGTAGGTGAATATCTATAGTACAATATAGTACAAAAAGAAACAATTGTGTAGTGACGTACTGCAACAGGAAAAGACTAAAGGAAAGTTATGCAAATGAAGCAAAATAAAAAAGGAAAGACAATGCAATAAAAAAAAAGGTGTACAGTAAAGGAACAAAAATTGAAACAACTAAGTCTACCTGATTAAGTCTGGCGATGCTACAAAACATATTACAATTGCATAATATAAAAGGGGTTAGGCAAATATTTGCAAATAATTAAAGAAAGGTTAACTGATAAGCATATGAAAATTTAAAGTGAAATATTAGCTTTCAATTTGGGCTTAGGCTCATACTAGACTTTTTTTTTTCTTTTATCTCGATCCAACAGGCAACTGATATATCGAAGTCAACCTATCAACATCAATTAGAGGTCACCAAAAAACCACCCCTATGATCAGACAGTCTTAGACCATATCGTTTAGTGAATATGTCAACGGAGTAGTATCTGAACTCATATAAGTGTAGTGCATCTATACGTCATATGTAGTATCTGAACTCATCGAAGTGGGGTATGTGTGTGGTATCTAGACTCATCAAAGTGTAGTGCACCTATACGTGAAATGTAGTATCTGAACTCATCAAAGTGTAGTGTGTGGTATCTAGACTCGTCAAAGTGTAGTGCACCTGTATGTGAAATATAGTATCTGAACTCATCAAAGTGTAGTGTATGTGTATGTGAAATGTAGTATCTGAACTCATCAAAGTGTAGTGTATGTGTACGTGAAATGTAGTATCTGAACTCATCAAAGTGTAGTGTATGTGTATGTAAAATGTAGTATCTGAACTCATCAAAGTGTAGTGTATGTGTATGTGAAATGTAGTATCTGTGCAAAGATTCGTAGTATCTATTCTTTTCTAAATACCAATTCTAAGACACTTTGAAAGGGGTTAGAGCCATTGACGATTTAGGGGTGAAAGGGCATCACACTAATTGAGTATTGAATTTTTTTTATTTTCAGCTATAAGAAGAGCTAATTAATGGTTCTTTGCATCATTGCCTGTTACCCCTCGTCTCGAACTAATAGGCCACCTCGATATTTCATATGCTCATCTAATGAAATTATATATATATCATATCAAGAAAGTGAGAGGAGTAATCATTTAAGCATTTATATGATATCCACTTTCCACCTTTAGGCTCAGACTGTAAACCTGCACATATGATTATTGCATGCTCTATCAATTTTCCAAGGAGAAATGGCTTTCTATTCTCATGTTGCTAAATTAAAACTGATGAAATTTATGTAACCATGAAGCCAATTCCAACATGAGGTTAGAATCTAAACCACCACCAAAAGCTTAAAACTGAAGTGCTATGAAGCTTACAACTGGACCGCAAAAAGTTGATCTCGATAAGGGACGAAACTCAAGTTCCAAACAATCATTTGAAACCAATATACGAATCCTCAAAGTATACTTTCAAATAGAGATATTTAGGGACATAAAAGCAACCCCAAATAATTGTTCAAAGCCTGAATATAGATTTTCAGACATGTTTCAAATGGAGTGGCTAAAGATACAAAACCAATCAAAAAAAAATGTTTAAAATTTGCATGGAAACATTCCATGAATATTTCGAATGGGGCAGTTAGAGGCATAAAACCATGACTTGTAAATATATTTTAAAGCCAAAATACCATTTCCCAACTTATCATTGAAAGAGACAACAAGGGAAGCTAAGAACCGAATTCCAAACATATTTTTTTCAAGCCATAAAAATTATTTCAAGCCATAAAAATTATTTCAAGCATGTATTTAAACAAAGGGTAGCAATAAGAACCAAAACCGAACCTCAAATGTATTTTCCAAGCCATAAAAAAATGATTTCAATTATATATTTAAACAAAGGAAAACAATGAGAATCAAAACCGAATACCAACAGAGAGTAAGAACCAAAATCAAAATTCGGCAAGGAACAAGAACCGAAACCAAATTTGAACAGAGAGCAAGAACCAGAACCAAACTTCAGCAAGAAGTAGGGATCAAAACCAAATTCCAACAGAGAGCAAGAACTAGAACCGAACCTTGGCAAGGAGCAAGAACCAGAACCAAATTTCAGTAGAGAGCAATAACCAGAACTGAATTCCAATCATAATGCAAAACTACAGTCTCTGCCCAAAATAAACCAAACCAAGCCCAATACAGATATCATACTCAACTATCAAAGATCGACAAAATGAGTCTTTATCATAAGGTAAAACCATAATTCCAAATCTAATCAAAATGATCTCAACATATAATTTTGAAATAGGAGCAACAAATCTGGTATTAAAACCAAACGAGGCAATATCCAACAAGTATATAGTCGAATAAAAACAACAAAGAAAACAAGAAACTAACCTCCAACCAAAACTAAGCCAAACCCCCCAGCAAAAGGGCTAGCAGATAGAATAATTTTTTGAATACAAACCAACTAAGAAAAGGGAACTGAATCAAGATAATTCTTACATAAAATTGAGCTCAATCTCATACAAAACCAAACTGAATCTCAGACCAAAAATTGAAACTAGCACAAAAGCCAAATTGACTCATCCAAAGGAATAAAATCGAGCTTTCATGTCAAGGCGAAATCATTAAGGAAGCCAGGTGTAATATGAGCCAAATCAAATCGTCAAATGGCTATCCAAATTATATCAGTGATTCTTAGCATATATTTGAACAAAAGGGCAGCAAGAAGCATAAAACAGAGCCCCAAGCAGTTTTCAAAACCATAAAATGATTTCCAATCATATATCCGAGCAAAGGGGCAGCAAAAGAGCATGAATTAAGCCCTAATATGATTATTCAGAACCAAAATATAATCTCTAACATGTGTATTCAAATAAAAGGCAATAAATAAATGTATAAACCAGTTCCTTAAATCATGTGTTCATAACATAACATAATCTCCCAATGTACATTCGAACGGAGGCCAAAAAAGTGATATAGATACAACATTAATTCATCGAAACCAAGCTCAAGAATAACCACATAAAAAAAATCTAACCTCGATTTCTTCTTAGTTCAAGAAATGAAAAGATTGGGGAAAGATCAAAAGAAAATGAACCTCAGCACTATGTTTCTCCAAAACCTCCAAAGAAGAATTGCACCCTAATCTTCCCCTCTCGTGGGGTATTTATAGGTAAAGTCAAGGAGGATTCACGGTAAGGAAGCTCACGGCCTCAAGGCTTGGCAAGGGGCCCATGATAATGGTTATGCATTTGGGCGGGAAAAATCNAGATAAAAAGAAAATGAACCTCAGCACTATGTTTCTCCAAAACCTCCAAAGAAGAATTGCACCCTAATCTTCTCCTCTCGCGGGGTATTTATAGGTAAAGGCAAGGAGGATTCACGGAAAGGAAGCTCATGACATCAAGGCTCGGCAAGGGGCCCATGATAATGGTTATGCATTTGGGCGGGAAAAATTGGTTAGCAACGGGCTACCGGTGAGGCTACTGGCGACGAGAGTTTGGCAAGGGAAGAGATGGCCTACAGACTGGCAAGGAGACCTCACAGTGCGGCTAGGGCAAAGAACAGGGGTATGAAGAGAGGAAGTTAGGGCACGTAAGGGGAATTAGATTTAGGAATTTTCTTTTTTTTTTGAAAACCTTTTATATAAAAAAAAAATATATATATATATATATTATCTTTTTTTGTTAACAAAAAAATTTCAAATTTCTTTCAACTTACTTGTGCGTAGTGCCCTAGCAAAATAGGTGTCCTTCCTAGCTAAAATTGACATCTCAGACGCAACGGTCCAGTCCGTTTCATCATCTGAAGCCATTAGGACAAATTCGTCGACAATCACGCCAAATTAACTTTGATTCACGCGCGCCGCATCAAATGAAATTATTTTGACCCGATCAAATCTGTTTAACGAGTAAGATAAAAATATTGACTGATCCTCACATAAGCAACAACCAAAGTCAAATACGACGCTCGAAGTGGCAAGTCAAATGTCGCGCACGTCACGGGGTTCCCTATATATTTCAAATTTCTATAGGAGTTCAATTTGAGCTTCAATATGTTGACCTTTCAATCAACTCAATTGAATATTGAGGATCTAAAACCATCCATATGAAACTGTAAAGAGAGAAGAAATGACTTGAATTTCTAAGGGGTGTGGGTCCCAATCGTGTCCTATAAGAGAGTCAAAATACGAAAATCTTAAGGCTAGATCCTAGGGTATCTAGAGAATGGAATACCTCAAAATGAGGTCAACAATGGCTCAATAGGGTGATTACATTCTTAATTGATCCTAATTTTGTCAAATTTCCAATTTTGACCCTTTTTTGGCCTAACTTTCGCAAACTACCAAATTGCCCATAAACTTTAAATTTTCCAAAAAAATCCTAAATTTATCCAAATTCTCGAAGTCAATTCAAAAAACATTTCAAACCATTCCAAATTGCTCAAGTTGACCAAAATATCCCAAATTTTCCAAAATCCTCAAAATACCCCCAAAATTGCCAAAATGACCAAAATGCCCTTTATACCCCAAAATTTAAAAAAATTCTCAAAATCTCCAAAATCATTCTAAATGTCCACAAAATAAAATTGAATCACTCCATTAAGCCCAATTTGACCAAATTGACCCCTTTTGACCAAAATCCCAAAAATTGCCCCTAAATGCCTAAATGCCCAAAGCACCCCCAATTTCGACCAATTTGACTTGAATTTTCCCCAATTTCAATTATAAATCAAAATTCATCATATTTAATCCCAATTGAGACCAAATGTAAGCCCAACTGAACCCAATCTCAAACCCAATTCCAACCCCAATCTCAAAACCACAATATTGCCCCAAAATTCAAAATCTCCTAAATTGAACTTCATCACTCCACAATTTCATTAAGTAACCCTAGGTGATTTCATTAAGTATCAAGCAAGATCTTTAGGTTTTAAGTTGGATGGTTCTCGGGTTAGGACGATCTAGGATGATGAACGGATTTTGTTTGTTTCCTCATGTATCATTTGGACGGCTGAGATGACATTGGACGAAGGGATGGAACGATAGAGCGCAGATGCGTGACAGCTGACTCAGGTGGTGACGTCAAATGGCGGAGCGGCGTGTGTGAGTTCAGAGCGCCATAGTTTGAGGTGGCACCGAGTCAGATAAGTAGAAAAATATGGATTAAATAAATTTATTTAATGGTACAAACTTAGAAAATCCATAATTTGGTGTAGAAAAATTGTAAAAATAAAATAAAAACACCCTATTTCTTTGTGAACAGAGGAGAACAACGTGGAATAAAAATAAAAATTTTTTGATGTGTCTCTGACTTGTAATTAATTAAATACCCTACNAAATGTAGTATCTGAACTCATCAAAGTGTAGTGTATGTGTACGTGAAATGTAGTATCTGAACTCATCAAAGTTTAGTGTATGTGTATGTAAAATGTAGTATCCAAACTCATCAAAGTGTAGTGTATGTGTATGTGAAATGTAGTATCTGTGCAAAGATTCATAGTATCTATTCTTTTCTAAATACCAATTCTCAGACACTTTGAAAGGGGTTAGAGCTGTTGACGATTTAGGGGTGAAAGGGCATCACACTAATTGAGTATTGATTTTTTTTTTTATTTTCAGCTATAAGAAGAGCTAATTAATGGTTCTTTGCATCATTGCCTGTTACCCCTCGTCTCGAACTAATAGGCCACCTCGATATTTCATATGCTCATCTAATGAAATTATATATATATCATATCAAGAAAGTGAGAGGAGTAATAATTTAAGCATTTATATGATATCCACTTTCCACCTTTAGGCTCAAACTGTAAACTTGCACATATGATTATTGCATGCTCTATCAATTTTCCAAGGAGAAATGGCTTTCTACTTTCATGTTGCTAAATTAAAACTCATGAAATTTATGTAACCATGAAGCCAATTCCAACAAGAGGTTAGAATCTAAACCACCACCAAAAGCTTAAAACTGAAGTGCTATGAAGCTTACAATTGGACCGCAAAAAGTTGTTCTCGATACGGGACGGAACTCAAGTTCCAAACAATCATTTGAAACCAATATACAAATCCTCAAAGTATACTTTCGAATAGAGATAATTAGGGACATAAAATCAACCCCAAATAATTGTTCAAAGCCTGTATATAGATTTCCAGACATGTTTCAAATGGAGTGGCTAAAGATATAAAACCAGTCAAAAAAAATGTTCAAAATCTGCATGTAAACATTCCATGAATATTTCGAATGGGGCAGTTAGAGGCATAAAACCATGACTCGTAAATATATTTTAAAGCCAAAATACCATTTCCTAACTTATCATTGAAAGAGACAACAAGGGAAGCTAAGAACTGAATTCCAAACATATTTTTTTCAAGCCATAAAAATTATTTCAAGCATGTATTTAAGCAAAGGGTAGCAATAAGAACCAAAACCAAACCTCAAATGTATTTTCCAAGCCATAAAAAAAATGATTTCCATTATATATTTAAACAAAGGGAAACAATGAGAATCAAAACCGAATACCAACAGAGAGTAAGAACCAAAATCAAAATTCGGCAAGGAACAAGAACCGAAACCAAATTTGAACAGAGAGCAAGAACCAGAACCAAACTTCAGCAAGAAGTAGGGATCAAAACCAAATTCCAACAGAGAGCAAGAACTAGAACCGAACTTTGGCAAGGAGCAAGAACCAGAACCAAATTTCAATAGAGAGCAATAACCAGAACCGAATTCCAATCATAATGCAAAACTACAGTCTCTGGCCAAAATAAACCAAACTAAGCCCAATACAGAGATCATACTCAACTATCAAAGATCGAAAAAATGAGTCTTTATCGTAAGGTAAAACCATAATTCCAAATCTAATCAAATTGATCTCAACATATAATTTTGAAATAGGAGCAACAAATCCGGTATTAAAACCAAACAAGGCAATATCCAACAAGTATATAGTCGAATAAAAACAACAAAGAAAACAAGAAACTAACCTCCAACCAAAACTAAGCCAAACCGAGCCCCAGCAAAAGGGCTAGCAGATAGAATAATATTTTGAATCAAACCAACTAAGAAAAGGGAATTGAATCAAGATAATTCTTACATAAAACTGAGCTCAATCGCATACAAAACCAAACTGAATCTCAGACCAAAAATTGAAATTAGCACAAAGGCCAAATTGACTCATCCAAAGGAATAAAATTGAGCTTCCATGTCAAGGCGAAATCATTAAGGAATCTAGGTGTAATATGAGCCAAATCAAATCGTCAAATGGCTATCCAAATTATATTAGTGATTCTTAGCATATATTTGAACAAAAGGGCAGCAAGAAGCATAAAACAAAGCCCCAAGCAATTTTTAAAACCATAAAATGATTTCCAATCTTATATCCGAGTGAAGGGGCAGCAAAAGAGTATGAATTAAGCCCCAATATGATTATTCAGAACCAAAATATAATCTCTAACATGTGTATTCGAATAAAGGGCAGTAAATAAATGTATAAACCAGTTCCTCAAATCATGTGTTCATAACAGAACATAATCTCCTAATGTACATTCGAACGGAGGCAAAAGAAGTGATATAGATACAACATTAATTCATCGAAACCAAGCTCAAGAATAACCACATAAAAAAAATCTAACCTCGATTTCTTCTTAGTTCAAGAAATGAAAAGATTGGGGAAAGATAAAAAGAAAATGAACCTCAGCACTATGTTTCTCCAAAACCTCCAAAGAAGAATTGCACCCTAATCTTCTCCTCTCGCGGGGTATTTATAGGTAAAGGCAAGGAGGATTCACGGAAAGGAAGCTCATGACATCAAGGCTCGGCAAGGGGCCCATGATAATGGTTATGCATTTGGGCGGGAAAAATTGGTTAGCAACGGGCTACCGGTGAGGCTACTGGCGACGAGAGTTTGGCAAGGGAAGAGATGGCCTACAGACTGGCAAGGAGACCTCACAGTGCGGCTAGGGCAAAGAACAGGGGTATGAAGAGAGGAAGTTAGGGCACGTAAGGGGAATTAGATTTAGGAATTTTCTTTTTTTTTTGAAAACCTTTTATATAAAAAAAAAATATATATATATATATATTATCTTTTTTTGTTAACAAAAAAATTTCAAATTTCTTTCAACTTACTTGTGCGTAGTGCCCTAGCAAAATAGGTGTCCTTCCTAGCTAAAATTGACATCTCAGACGCAACGGTCCAGTCCGTTTCATCATCTGAAGCCATTAGGACAAATTCGTCGACAATCACGCCAAATTAACTTTGATTCACGCGCGCCGCATCAAATGAAATTATTTTGACCCGATCAAATCTGTTTAACGAGTAAGATAAAAATATTGACTGATCCTCACATAAGCAACAACCAAAGTCAAATACGACGCTCGAAGTGGCAAGTCAAATGTCGCGCACGTCACGGGGTTCCCTATATATTTCAAATTTCTATAGGAGTTCAATTTGAGCTTCAATATGTCGGCCTTTCAATCAACTCAATTGAATATTGAGGATCTAAAACCATCCATATGAAACTGCAAAGAGAGAAGAAATGAGTTGAATTTCTAAGGGGTGTGGGTCCCAATCGTGTCCTATAAGAGAGTCAAAATAGAGAAATCTTAAGGCTAGATCCTAGGGTATCTAGAGAAAGGAAGACCTCAAAATGAGGTCAACAATGGCTCAATAGGGTGAACTTATGATTACATTCTTAATTGATCCTAATTTTGTCAAATTCCCAATTTTGACCCTTTTTTGGCCTCAACTTTCGCAAACTACCAAATTACCCATAAACCCTAAATTTTCCAAAAAATTCCCAAAANTTAATCTTATATATATATATATATATATTATCTTTTTTTGTTAACAAAAAAATGTCAAATTTCTTGCAACTTACTTGTGCGTAGTGTCCTAGCAAAATGGGTGTCCTTCCTAGCTAAAATTGACATCTCAGACGCAACTGTGCAGTACGTTTCATCATCCGGAGCCATCTGAACAAATTCGTCGACAATCACGCCAAATTAACTTTGATTCACGCGCGCCGCGTCAAATGAATTTTTTTTGACCCGATCAAAGCTGTTTAACGAGTAAGATAAAAATATTGACCGGCCCTCACATAAGCAACAACCAAAGTCAAATACGACGCTCGAAGTGGCAAGTCAAATGTCGCGCACGTCACGGGGTTCCCTATATATTTCAAATTTCTATAGGAGTTCAATTTGAGCTTCAATATGTCGGCCTTTCAATCAACTCAATTGAATATTGAGGATCTAAAACCATCCATATGAAACTGCAAAGAGAGAAGAAATGAGTTGAATTTCTAAGGGGTGTGGGTCCCAATCGTGTCCTATAAGAGAGTCAAAATAGAGAAATCTTAAGGCTAGATCCTAGGGTATCTAGAGAAAGGAAGACCTCAAAATGAGGTCAACAATGGCTCAATAGGGTGAACTTATGATTACATTCTTAATTGATC
The DNA here is from genome assembly GCA_002079205.1 of Phalaenopsis hybrid cultivar. Lineage (NCBI taxonomy): Eukaryota > Viridiplantae > Streptophyta > Magnoliopsida > Asparagales > Orchidaceae > Phalaenopsis > Phalaenopsis hybrid cultivar. The sequence goes on along the minus strand of JXCR01144888.1, from coordinate 12,274 downwards.
CTAATTTTGTCAAATTCCCAATTTTGACCCTTTTTTGGCCTCAACTTTCGCAAACTACCAAATTACCCATAAACCCTAAATTTTCCAAAAAATTCCCAAAATTATCCAAATTCTCGAAGTCAATTCAAAAAACATTTCAAACCATTCCAAATTGCTCAAGTTGACCAAAATATCCCAAATTTTCCAAAATCCTCAAAATACCCCCAAAATTGCCAAAATGACCAAAATGCCCTTTATACCCCAAATTTTCAAAAATTTCTCAAAATCTCCAAAATCATTCTAAATGTCCACAAAATAAAATTGAATCACTCCATTAAGCCCAATTTGACCAAATTGACCCCTTCTGACCAAAATCTAAAAAATTGCCCCTAAATGCCCAAAGCACCCCCAATTTCGACCAAATTGACTTCAATCTTCCCCAATTTCAATTATAAATCAAAATTCATCATATTTAATCCCAATTGAGACCAAATGTAAGCCCAATTGAGCCCAATCTCAACCCCAATCTCAAAACCACAATATTGCCCCAAAATTCAAAATCTTCTAAATTGAACTTCATAACTCCACAATTTCATTAAGTAACCCTAGGTGATTTCATTAAGTATCAAGCAAGATCTTTAGGTTTTAAGTTGGATGGTTCTCGGGTTAGGACGATCGAGGACGATGAACGGATGTTGTTTGTTTCCTCATGTATCATTTGGACGGCTGAGATAGCATTGGACGAAGGGATGGAATGATAGAGCGCAGATGCATGGCAGCTGACTCAGGTGGTGACGTCAAATGGCGGAGCGGCGTGTGTGAGTTCGGAGCGCCATAGTTTGAGGTGGCGCGGAGTCAGATAAGTAGAAAAATATGGATTAAATAAATTTATTTAATGGCACAAACTTAGAAAATCCATAATTTGGTGTAGAAAAATCGTAAAAATAAAATAAAAACACCCTATTGCTTTGTGAAGAGAGGAGAAAAACGTGGAATAAAAATAAAAATTATTTGATGTGTCTCTGACTTGTAATTAATTAAATACCCTATGAACTATTTTAATTCTAATTAAGTAAATAATAATCACCATGGCTTGAAATTTTAGGGGTTGATTCCTCATGTTAATATGGACGTTCTCTGATTTTTTAAAGGTCAAAGAGCATCTCTAGCTTTGAAACCCTAATTTTCAAGCTTAGTTGTCTATTTTGTTTAAAATAATTATATAAATAAAAAAAAAATAAAAAATATGAANAATATGGACGTTCTCTGATTTTTTAAAGGTCAAAGAGCATCTCTAGCTTTGAAACCCTAATTTTCAAGCTTAATTGTCTATTTTTGTTTAAAATAATTATATAAATAAAAAAAATAAAAAAATATGAGATTTGTTTTGATAGGTTCTCTGCGGTCAGAGGACTCCAAGAAAAATATAAATTAAGTTCAAATATTTATATACATTATTATAGTTAATTAAATCCTTAAAAATCACCAAAGTTAAAATAAATAAAATAATATTAAAAAACTAACAAAAATCTTTCCACAATGCGAGTAATAATCATTTCAACTTATNTCCAAGAAAAATATAAATTAAGTTCAAATATTTATATACATTATTATAGTTAATTAAATCCTTAAAAATCACTAAAGTTAAAAAAATAGAATATTATTAAAAAACTAACAAAAATCTTTCCACACTGTGAGTAATAATCATTTTAACTTACTGTAAAAAATTGAAACCCATTTGAATTAATTTGATCACTAAAATCTATTTTCTAAGTAAAATGATTTATTTGCATTAAAATAATCATACAAAATTAACTATAATTAGGAAAATTATAAAAAGTGGTTTTCTTATTTCCTTGTGATTAGGGGCTCCTAAAAAAATAAAAATTATTTTAAAATAAATAGCTCATTTTGTAGCTATATTTTGAATTAAAAACAATTAAAATTGATTAAAAGTTTCAAAAATATGAAAATAACCAAAATAATTCCTAATTGTTCATTGATCACTTTGGATAATTTAAAATATTTTTCCTAATTTTTCTAATTTAGTTATGTATTTTTAAATGCCAAAATTTTTTTTTTCTTAATTTTCCATTAAAATAATTATAATGAATAAAACAAAATTTGTAAGAATAAAAAAATTATTTCTTTGAGTGCTTTGGACTTAGAAAGAGTTAATAAAAATATAAAAAGTGATTTTTTAAAATTAAATATATTTTTTATTTAATTAATCACTAAAATCTAATAAATAATTGTAATAATTAAAATATAATTTTAGAAATTATTAAATTTTGTCCAATTGGTCCTTTGACCTATTTAAATCTCTAATAATTTTTTCATGAACAAAAGCTTTACTTTGATTAACTAAATAAATTATTAATATTGAAAATCCTATTTTCTGAGTCAAAATAACTATATAAATTAAATAAATTGAAAAAAATATGTTTTCTCCTCTAATATCTTAATTGACCCATGTGTAGGATATCATAAAAATTTTAAAGTCATTTAAGTTATATTTGATAAGTTATAAAGTGTAGAACCCTAGGGGCAGAATGATAGNTGATTTATTTGCATTAAAATAATCATACAAAATTAACTATAATTAGGAAAATTATAAAAAGTGGTTTTCTTAGTTCCTTGTGATTAGGGGCTCCTAAAAAATAAAAATTATTTTAAAATAAATAGCTCATTTTTGAGCTATATTTTGAATTAAAAACAATTAAAATTGATTAAAAGTTTCAAAAATATGAAAGTAACCAAAAGAATTCCTAATTGTTCATTGATCACTTTGGATAATTTAAAATATTTTTCCTAATTTTTATAATTTAGTTATGTATTTTTAAATGCCAAAAATTTATTTTTCTTAATTTTCCATTAAAATAATTATAATGAATAAAATAAAATTTGTAAGAATAAAAAAATTGTTTCTTTGAGTTCTTTGGACTTAGAAAGAGTTAATAAAAATATAAAAAGTGATTTTTAAAAATTAAATATATTTTCTATTTAATTAATCACTAAAATCCAATAAATAATTGTAATAATTAAAATATAATTTTAGGAATTATTAAATTTTGTCCAATTGGTCGTTTGACCTAATTGAATCTCTGATAGTTTTTTCATGAATAAAAGCTTTACTTTGATTAACTAAATAAATTATTAATATTGAAAATCCTATTTTCTGAGTCAAAATAACTATATAAATTAAATAAATTGAAAAAAAGTACATTTTCTCCTCTAATATCTTAATTGACCCATGATTAGGATATCATAAAAATTTTAAAGTCGTTTGAGTTATATTTGATAGGTTATGAAGTGTAGAGCCCTAGGGGCAGAATGATATTTTTGGATTTTGCTGCCTTAATTAATATCTAGAATTAACCAAAGGGGTAAATAGATGATTCTGATCATAATGAATTCTTTTCGATATTTGAAATATAATGGGTTAATAGGTAGAAACCAATCTGCCACCTTTTCATGATAAGGGTAAAACTGTAATTTTATGAATTATCATGACTTATAATTCAATTTAGTTGGATGATACTAAGGTAGTGGGCTTAAGTTAGGAAGATAATAATTTACTTATTTAAAGCCCCTAATTGGTGATAACATGACCCTTCAATAAAAATATCTCTCACTTAACATAACATTTTGATAATTATAAATTTACCTATGAAATTGTTAAGGTCTTAGTGGTGATCTGGGCTTAATCTAAGATTGTTTAATAAGGTTTAGAAAAGATAATTTAACTAATTATGAACATTTTGAAAACACTACAAGCCCAACTTTAATCTGGGGTATAAAATTCTTAATGATTTTGAGTCTGTCCCTCAAGGCATTCACTTACATAACCTTTAAATAAAACATTAAGTGACTGTCTGATTACTCCACACTTGGGATAATTAAACTATCAAAGTTCACCTAGCATAGGGTGTATTAATTTTTTGAGATTAAGTTTAAAGTTTGGCATGACTAATTGAACAGTATAATAGGTTCAAATGAACTCAAAACGTTTCAAAGGGTTCTAAAAGTTTTTAGGGATTGCTCCCAAACACTTTTATATGATATTTTGAATATTTTGAAGGAAAATTAAACTTATTATACTTTATTCTAGAAAAGCATCCATTAAAATCTTTAGNGTATAATAGGTTCAAATGAACTCAAAACGTTTCAAAGGGTTCTAAAAGTTTTTAGGGATTGCTCCCAAACACCTTTATGATATTTTGAATATTTTGAAGGAAAATTAAACTTATTATACTTTGTTCTAGAAAAGCATCCATTAAAATTTCTAAGGACCCACCACGTTGTGACCTAGGGTTTGGTAGATACACCTTCAACTGGTTGTCGGTATAATTTTTAGGGGGGTTGTCCTGTGAAAGCTATCGGTCGCCGAAATAGAAATCCCGTCGCCCACTTCAGAGAGAAATTTAATATATATATATATATATACATAGTTTAAAAAAATTTGAAATCAAATCGATCCCATATTTTTCATAGTTTAATGAAAGAGCGTCTCACCTTAAGCTATGTATCCCTCTCAAATAATGGACACATGACTTAATGGTGAGGCTGAATCAAATAAACTAGGAAATATATGACATCTATTTGGTCTGTGAAACCATTTTATTATAAGTCAAAAAGTTCCCCTATTAGTTATAAGTTTTCTAAAAAGGGAAGCCCTTATAGTTAGTTACATCTTAGATAACCGAAGTCACTTAAGAAAACACTCAATAAAAATCAGGGGATATTATCTTCAAGAAGTTCAAAGGATACGACTTTTTAACAAGATCGAACTAAGAGGTGTGAAATGGGAATAACTCAAACTAGGAACATTTTATTTTTGGAAACCAAAGGAAGAGAGACTAGGGGTTGTCACAGATCTTGAGGAGAACCTCAGTGACTTACCAAGCTATCTTATGGTTGGTTTTGAATTTAGAGGAGAAATGTTTGAATGTGTCATCCTGCTATTTTATTAATTAGGACTTACATTAGTGTGAAGTGATCACATAAATAGCCTAGAAGAAGTGAGATATTAGGTCATGATGAATGACAACCTCAAAATCCTAAAACATGTTAGAGCTTATATTGTATAGCAGAGCCATACAACGACCTAAAGATAGGTTGAGGATTTATGTCGCACTAAGCAAACAACCTCGAAGTCTTATGGCTTGTTGTTTAATTCTGCAGAATGGTTTAACTGGTGTAGACTTGTTTTGCTATTGAAGATGGTTGTGCTGCCCACAATGCTAGCTTCAAGCTCCTCGTTGTGGCGAGTTTAAGCTTTTTAATCTGTTAAGTCATGATGTCAAATCAAGTGTTTCCTAAGGTTATGTTTATTTAAATAATATGGGGAATGTTAAAGTTGATTAGAGCGACACCGGTTAGGATCCTACGGTTCCCTTATTCTGACACTACTATTTTTCTTCGGATTCACTTAGTCTAAATGAATTTAGTAAACTCAACCCAATGAGTTCCATACTTTCATTTAGACCATGAGAAATCTTATTAGAAATCATAAGTTAGCTTCTTCGAGAAATTCTCGATTATCCAATAGAGATGTTTAAATTTAGTTGAAATTTTTGTTTTGTTTTGTTTGTGATAAAACTTTGAGTTGTCTTATATTATAACTATGGTGACGGTGAATTTTATCTTCTTTAATTTCTTATTTATGTTTTTTTCTTCTTTGTTTTGACATGCGTGGTGACCTTAAGCGTGCAAGCAAGAAACAAGAGGTACGAAAAGGTAAATGCAATAACTTAAAAGCATACTTGTCGATTCTTTTCTCTTCTCTACCTGAAAGGTTAGCTTTGACAACATGTATATAATTTTGCAAGGAATTCAAATTGCAGGAGTAGATGAAGTTATAGCGACTAAAACCCAAGTTATGACTTTATTGAGTCTCAGAAGATCTTAGTGGATGGTTTTAGAACAAAATATAGTAATTTCAATTTGCCCTTCAAAATATTCAAGAGNCTACCTGAAAGGTTAGCTTTGACAACATGTATATAATTTTGCAAGGAATTCAAATTGCAGGAGTAGATGAAGGTATAGCGACTAAACCCCAAGTTATGATCTTATTGAGTCTCAGAAGATTTTAGTGGATGATTTTAGAACAAAATATAGTAATTTCAATTTGCCCTTCAAAATATTCAAGACATTTCAAAGTGCTCGGAGTATGACCCTGAATCACTTTGAAGATTTCTTGAAATATTTTGAGTTCATTTTGAGCTTATCGTATCGTTTTATTAATCATCCAAGGTTAAGCTAAGGTTATCCCATTGCTCAAGGAAACTTGATGTTTTATTTATCCCAAGGCTAGGACACTCAATTAATCAATTGATATTTCATTTAAGAGTTATGTGGGTGGGTGCCATTAAGGCAGATATGAGTCATTAAAGGTTTTGGTAGCCACAGTTAAAATTAGACTTGTAGTGTTAAAAGGGTTAAGCATGAATCATGTTATCTTCTAAATGCAAAATAAGTTTAAATGTCAAGCCTAGGTCACTACCAAGCCTTGAACAATCACTATAGGTGAAATGATAACTAGCAAAATTTTGATTTAAATGACATGTATTCTTATCGAAAGATCACATTGTCATTAATTATGGGCTTAAAATTTATGAAATATTATCTTATTAACTCGAACCCATCAGTTGAGAATCATCAATTTTGATTGACTTCCAAGTCATGATAATTAAGGAAATTACAACTTTGTTCTTACTATAAAAAATGTGGCAAGTGAGTTTCTCCCTTTTAATCCCATTGTATTTCAATCATCCAAAGATGTTCATTAGGATCAAAATCACCCATTTTCCCTTTGTTAAAACTAAATTTTGATTAAGGATCCAAAATCTAAAGTTACCCTTTTGCCTTTGGGGCTCTTTTTGTCATAACTCATTAATTAAAATTCAAATGACTTTGAGAATTTTTAGAGTGTCTTATTCATGGATCACTTAAAACATCAGAGGAGACAATGTTACTAATTTAATTAAAATTAAAATATTGTTTTAATCACAAAAAAATTATCTTATATTTTTTTCAAACCTCTTTGAGTTCAANCTTTTTGTCATAACTCATTAATTAAAATTCAAATGACTTTGAGAATTTTTAGAGTGTCTTATTCATGGATCAATTAAAACATCAGAGGAGACAATGTTACTGATTTAATTAAAAGTAAAATATTGTTTTAATCACAAAAAAATTATCTTATATTTTTATCAAACCTCTTTGAGTTCAGAGAACTCAGAGAAACAAATTTTTGTATTTTTATGATTTTAATTTGTTTATTAGAATTATTTTAATGGGAAAATAAGAAAATATCATTTTTAAACTCTTATAAAATTATTTTTAACTTAAAGAAATTAGAAAAAATATCCTAATGAGTTTTAAGTGATCAAGGAATAATTAGGCACATTTTGAAGTATTTTGGTATTTTTGGGATTATTAATTATTTTTAATTATTTTAAACTAAAAATAAAGCTAAAAAATCAAGTATTTTCTCAAAAATAAAAATTAGTTTTCCTAAGTGCCCCTGATCACAAGGAACTCAGAGAAACACGTTTTCTAATTTTCCCAAGTGTATTTGATTTAATATAATTATGTTTGTACAAAAACACAGGGTTTTTTTAGAAAATCAACTTTAATGCTCAAACTTAGTCAAATAATTTTAAACTTTTACAGTAGGTAAAAATGATTTTTATACACAGTATGGAATTGATTTTGTAAATTTTTTATTAATATTTAATTTTCATAAGTTAAAACAAGATATATGCATTTAATTAACTATAGAAATGTACAGAATAATTCAAATCATCATGACATTTTTCCTAAGCTTCTCTGACCATAGGAAACTTACTAAAATTATTCCTATATTTTCCAAGTGGTTGTTGACCTCACTTTTGGTTGAGGTCTAGAAAACTTCTTTAGTAGCCTAGGTCTAGCCATAGGACTTTCCTATTGACCAGTCTTAGAAAACTAGAAAAGGTACCCTCACCAATAGAAATTGNTTGCTGCCTTAATTAATATCTAGAATTAACCAAAGGGGTAAATAGATGATTCTGATCATAATGAATTCTTTTGGATATTTGAAATATAATGAGTTAAGAGGTAGAAACCAATCTGCCATCTTTTCATGATAAGGGTAAAACTGTAATTTTATGAATTATCATGACTTATAAATCAATTTAGTTGGATGATACTAAGGTTGTGGGCTTAAGTTAGAAAGATAATAATTTACTTATTTAAAGCCCCTAATTGGTGATAACATTACCCTTTAATAAAATATCTCTCACTTAACATAACATTTTGATAATTATAAATTTACCCATGAAATTGTTAAGGTCTTAGTGGTGAANTGAGTTCATTTTGAACTTATCATATTGTTTTATTAATCATCCAAGGTTAAGCTAAGGTTATCCCATTGCTCAAGGAAACTTCATGTTTTATTTATCCCAAGGCTAGGACACTCAATTAATCAATTGATATTTCATTTAAGAGTTTGTGGGTGGGTGCCATTAAGGCAGATTTGAGTCATTAAAGGTTTTGGTAGCCACAATTAAAATTAGAATTGTAGTGTTAAAAGGGTTAAGCATAAATCATGTTATCTTCTAAATCCAAAATAAGTTTAAATGTCAAGCCTAGGTCACTACCAAGCCTTGAATAATCACTATAGGTGAAATGATAACTAGCAAAATTTTGATTTAAATGACATGTATTCTTATCAAAAGATCACATTGTCATTAATTATGGGCTTAAAATTTATGAAATATTATCTTCTTAACTCGAACCCATCAGTTGAGAATCATCAATTTTGATTGACTTCCAATTCATGATAATTAAGGAAATTACAACTTTGTTCTTATTATAAAAAAAGTGGCAAGTGAGTTTCTCCCTTTTAATCCCATTGTATTTCAATCATCCAAAGATGTTCATTAGGATCAAAATCACCCATTTTCCCTTTGTTAATCCTAAATTTTGATTAAGAATTCAAAATCTAAAGTTACCCTTTTGCCTTTGGGGCTCTTTCCCTCATAACTCATTAATTAAAATTCAAATGACTTTGAGAATTTTTAGAGTGTCTTATTCATGGATCACTTAAAACATCAGAGGAGACAATGTTACTAATTTAATTAAAATTAAAATATTGTTTTAATCACAAAAAAATTATCTTATATTTTTTTCAAACCTCTTTGAGTTCAAAGAACTCAGAGAAACAAATTTTTGTATTTTTATGATTTTTAATTTATTTATTATAATTATTTTAATGGGAAAATAAGAAAATATCATTTTTAAACTCTTATAAAATTATTTTTAACTTAAATAAATAGAAAAAAATATCCTAATGAGTTTTAAGTGATCAAGGAATAATTAGGCACATTTTGAAGTATTTTGGTATTTTTGGGATTATTAATTATTTTTAATTATTTTAAACTAAAAATAAAGCTAAAAAAACAAGTATTTTCTCAAAAATAAAAATTAGTTTTCCTAAGTGCCCTTGATCACAAGGAACTCAGAGAAACAATTTTTCTAATTTTCTCAAGTGTATTTGATTTAATATAATTATGTTTGTACAAAAACACAGGGTTTCTTAGAAAATCAACTTTAATGCTCAAAGTTAGTCAAATAATTTTAAACTTTTACAGTAGGTAAAAATGATTTTTATACACAGTGCGGAATTGATTTTGTAAATTTTTTATTAATATTTAATTTTCATAAGTTAAAACAAGATATATGCATTTAATTAACTATCAAAATGTACAGAATACTTCAAATCATCACGACATTTTTCCTAAGCTTCTATGACCATAGGAAACTTACTAAAATTATTCCTATATTTTCCAAGTGGCATTTTAATTTATATAATTAATATTTGTCAAAATAGCCATCCTAGATTGAAAATTAAGTTAGAAGCATAGAGATGCCCTCTGACCCTGGAAAAATTAGAGAACATCCCCTCTATCATAAGGAATGAACCCTAAGAGTTTTAAGCCATGGTGAACAATGTTTGATCATAATGAATTAAAATACACCATAGAGTATTTAATTCATTAAAAATCAAAGAGTCAGCAAATAGTTTTTATTTTTAATCCACAATATTTTTCTCTGTTCACTGAGTAATAGGGTATTTTTATTATAATTTTATGAATTTTATAAAGAAAGATATGAATTTTTGAATTTCAGGAATTTATATAAATCCATAAAATCCATATTTTTCTACTTAAACATGCGGTGCCACCTCATCCTTGTCCACGTCAAACTTTACACACGACGCTCCGCTATTTGACACTGTCAGCCACCTCAGCTGCCACACGGCTCGCGTTTTCATTCCAAGCGTTCGTCCGACTTGATCTCCTGGATCTATTGAATAAATGCACAATCAAATGACTCTCCTTCTTCATCCCCAAGTTAACTAACTTGTGAGCCGTTCACACTAAAACCTTAAGATCTCAAGCTAGAATCAACCAATTCACATGGGGTTTGTTCCTAAAGCTTCATCTACTCAAGATGAACATATCTATACGACATATATGGTATGAAATATTGTAAATACGTATGGAGAATCAAAATAGGCTGGATTTGGGCGAGGTTCCATACCTTTATTTGAGAAGGGAGGCCTCATTCAGATGGTTGTGGCAGCTTTGAATGGACCGAACGAATCTCTAGATGAAGTCCTAGGCCCTGGTGAATTGTATAAGTATGATTTTGATCAAAGTAAATTTCAGGTGTTGATCAAAGTCTATACTAGGGGCTCTTTGTGATGAGGTTTTTTTGGGGAATCAAATCCTCTCACTCAAAGGATGATGTGTGCACAGTTAATTGAAGTTTCGTGGAGTGTGTAGCTGTCGTAAAATTTGTCTTTGTTTTCCCTTAATTTTGACTCAAAATTGAGCTCTCACAGAGGAATCAAGATGGAAAAAATGGTGGGCTTGAGCTTAGGAGTTCTTGGAGAGTGTCTGGAATCAATTGGGTAGAGTCTCCCCAAGGAAATTGGCTTGCCTTATGTTTTGGCCATGGGAGAGGGGTTTAATCAAAATGGCCTACGGTGGTTGCTAAGGACAATTAGTGGGTGCAAAAAAATGCTTATGTGTAGGGTTTAAAAGTGCCAAATCCAATTCAAATTAATCATCTTGGATGGGAGTAATTCAGTTTGAATTTGAGCAAGGTGGCTCTTGGTTTTGGCAAGGGAGGTAGTCAGGCAACCAGGTGAGCTAGTGGGAGGTTTAATTATGATTAACCCCTAATGGCTTGGTACGATGGCAATGATTTTTTGTTTTAGGCCCCAAAAAGGATAAAATCCCCTAAATCAAGGGAACATTGGTCCATGGATTCCATAGGGTGGGCTAGGTGGGTATAGTCTGGTCACTAGGAACCATTTGGTGGCTATGGTGTTGTTACTTTGGTCACTTTGGCATGGCTTTTTCATTTTTGGTGCATTGGTTCGATTTGGGTTAAATTGTCTTGAAATTGAGTTTTGGTTAGGATAAGCATAACATTGAGCCCAATTAATTGATAAATTTTGTGTTGATGAATTTTATTATGGTTTATAAAATATTTAAAGTGATTTTGAATTGATTTGGAGGTTCAATTTGAGGGATTTTGGGCACTTGATCAATTTGGGGAAGTTGGGTTAGACTTGGGTCTAGGTTGGGCTAGAGTTGGGTTAAGTCAAAATTGAGAGTTCAAAATGGTCTAGGGGAATGTATTGAATAGCTTTCAACATTAATTGGGTGTTAATTTAGGGGTTAGAGCATTCAATTTGGTGGAATTTGGGCACAAGGCTAAATTGGGACAAATTTGGAAATTTTGGATTTGGGTTGAAATTGAGTGAAATTAAAGCTTGGCCAAAGTCAATTGAGGGTTAAATTTGGTGTGGAGAGATGTTTAAAAGTGTTTATGATGCATAATTGGGGCAATTGCAAAGATTTTGGGGTTCAATTGAGTTGGATTTTGATTTTAGGCCAAATTGGTGCTTTTTGATTTGGGTTGAAATTGGACTAAAATGTGGGTCAATTGGACTTGGGTTTAGTTTGAATTGCATTTTATCATGATTAGTTTTAATTTAGAATTGAAATTGGGGGGAAATTGTGGTCAAATTGATGGATATTTAGGGTGAATTTGGAGAAATTGGGTCTTTGAGGGCAATTTGGGACTTTTAGTCCAAGTTGGTCAAATTGATCAAATTAGATTTAATTGAAGGGTCCAAATAAGTTTTAGGGACATTTGAGATGATTTTGAGGTTTTGGGAAAGTCTGGGCCACTAAGGGTATTTTTATAATTTTGGCAAATTTAGGGGTATTTT
>JXCR01144885.1:0-13887 GCA_002079205.1 Phalaenopsis hybrid cultivar | reverse complement strand
AAATGGGAAGGCGGCTGAGATGGGAAAGGAATGCTAGAGTTCAGATTTTTTTGCCTCTCACGTCCAACACCAGGCTTAAACCCTAAAGCGCACCAGGTTCGTTAATCGGGAGAGGAGAGCTTGACTTCCTCTCATCTTTATTTGGTTCATTCATTAATTCAAACTAATTANCCTCTCTGAGGAATCGCCTCTGCAGAGGAAGGAAATGGGAAGGCGGCTGAGATGGGAAAGGAATGCTAGAGTACAGATTTTTTTGCCTCTCACGTCCAACACCAGGCTTAAACCCTAAAGCGCACCAGGTTCGTTAATCGGGAGAGGAGTGCTCGACTTCCTCTCATCTTTATTTGTTTCATTCATTAATTCAAAACTAATTATTTTTTTATTTAAATTATAATTTCAATGTTAATGTTATTTTGGTTTACTAATATTATTAATTTAATATTTAAATGATGGATATACTTGTTGCTAACTTGCATTTTAAATATGATTATTAAACTGATAAATTTACATAGGTACCACGTAATTATTATATATTTACATTTCTTACCATTAAGNATTATTAATTTAATATTTAAATGATGGATATACTTGTTGCTAACTTGCATTTTAAATATGATTATTAAACTGTTAAATTTACATAGTTACCACATAATTATTATATATTTACATTTCTTACCATTAAAGCTTTCATATTTAAACTTATAATATTTTATTATTATAAATTTATACATGAAAGCTATATTTCACTTTTTAAAAATAAATAATATTAATATATTTGAAATGATATTAAAGATTTGGGTTTTATGCATATAAATATAAAAGTTTAGTATCATGTATGTAAATGGTCCTTTTAAAAAATAAATAAATATTGTTATTTAAAATCTATGTAGAACTACTAACCCTTAAAATAGACTAATAAAGAAATAGCTCAAAATCCACTAGTCTTAATACATATTTGGTCGGATTGCTCTCAAGTTATATAATAAAAAATTAATGTTTTTCAGCCCATTGACTCAATATATAAAAGCGATTCAAATTACAAATCTTATTTATTTTATGTTTAAAGTTACTATTTAAATAATAGTTCTAATAGTTATTGTATTTCATTAGAAAATCCATTAATTGTAATGCAAATAACTTTTAAGCTTGATTTTATGGATATGTGAACTCCAATTTCACAAAACTATCAACAAACTAATTGTCAGATCTAATGATATTAAAATTGATTTGATCCAACTCCAAATGAGTCTAAATTAGGCTTATAAATTGTAATTAAAAACTTGAAATAATTAATAATGATACGCCATCAACAATTTTTCATCATCTGACACGAATTTTGAGGCATGACACTGATTTCGAGGCAATCTTGTGAAAAAAAATATTCAAACTTTAATTCAGACTCAACCAATGCTCCGACTTCAACAAACTTACAATCAAATTAATTGAATCGATGAGACAGACCTAATAATATCTAAATTTGTCAAATTCGAGTCAAATCAAGCTCAGATCAAGACATTAAACCATTTTTTAAAGTTTTACAAACATATTGAAAAACTCAAACAGATGTCGAATCTGGCGAGCTTATAGCCGATTTGTGCGTCTCGAACAAACAAATTCAATGAGCTCGAGATCGATCACTTTCGACATCGTTAAAGTTCTCAAATGTCCATCAAATACCGTCCAATTGAGGGAATCTCTTTAGACCATCCAATCAAAGTGATTTATATTCATGCATTAATGACACCCGAAATTCTATTAATAGATCTCCACCCCTCTCATGAGAATGAGGTGAAAGCATGAGGCTCGAGGTAGAGTTTGAAGCTTTGAGAAGGATCTGAAGTCCTGCAACACTCAAGCCGCTGTCGACCATCGTCGACCACTATCGACATCTGCNAACTCAAACAGATGTCGAATCTGGCGAGCTTATAGCCGATTTGTGCGTCTCGAACAAACAAATTCAATGAGCACAAGATCGATCAATTTCGACATCGTTAAGGTTCTCAAATGTCCATCAAATACCGTCCAATTGAGGGAATCTCTCTAGACCATCCAATCAAAGTGATTCNATCGTTAAGGTTCTCAAATGTCCATCAAATACCGTCCAATTGAGGGAATCTCTCTAGACCATCCAATCAAAGGGATTCATGTTCATGCATTAATGACACCCGAAATTCTATTAATAGATCTCCACCCCTANAAGTGATTCATATTCATGCATTAATGACACCCGAAATTCTATTAATAGATCTCCACCCCTCTCATGAGAATGGGGTGAAAGCATGAGGCTCGAGATAGAGTTTGAAGCTTTGAGAAGGATCTGAAGTCTAGTAACACTCAAGCCGCTGTCGACCATCGCCGACCACTATCGACATCTGTTTGTCGGCCACCATCAATCGTTATCGATCGTCACCCGTTCATTACAACAAGTTCATCTACACGTCGACGTTTTAATTCGAAAGACTTTGTAACTCATTCCTGTTTGTGGGACAAAAGGTCTCTGTAATAATCAACTTATAATAAAATCTTACAATTGGCTCAGACCAGGTGGAATTTCACTAATGAATGTTTATCTGAGACTGTCGTNCTCATTCCTGTTTGTGGGACAAAAGGTCTCTGTAATAATCAACTTATAATGAAATCTTACAATTGGCTCAGATCAGGTGGAATTTCACTAATGAATGTTTATCTGAAACTGTTGAATTCTCGCGCGACATTAAGATAATATTTCATTACTCTACCGCCACAAATTTTCTAGCATTCGTCAACAATCATGNCTCATTCCTGTTTGTGGGACAAAAGGTCTCTGTAATAATCAACTTATAATGAAATCTTACAATTGGCTCAGACCAGGTGGAATTTCACTAATGAATGTTTATCTGAGACTGTTGAATTCTCGCGCGACATTAAGATAATATTTCATTACTCTACCGCCACAAATTTTCCAGCATTCGTCAACAATCATATCGTGCATCATTGGATACAATGAAATATAACATAATTATATAACGATTCTACATGTATGCAAATTTCTTAGCTATTATTCTTTACTTCATGAGAGAAACGTGCTCTGATTATGGGAGTGGGTGGTTGGCTAGTGGTCACCCTCCCACTTAGGGGTGTAAACGAATCGAACACGAACGAACAGTGCTCGTGTTCGTGTTCGGTTCGTTTGAAATATAATTTGTTCGAAATAGGCTCGTGTTCGAAATTGTTCGTGAAAGGTTTGTTCGTGTTCGGTTGGATTTATTCGGAATTAGTTCGAATTGTTCGAATCGTTTGAAATGTTCGAAATTGTCGAAAATTTTCAAAAATTTTCAATTTTGTTTCTATTTTTAATTTGATCGTAATNAAATTGTCGAAAATTTTCAAAAATTTTCAATTTTGTTTCTATTTTTCAATTTGATCGTAATAAAAAAAAAAGGGAATTTACATACATACATTTAATATTCTTATGTTTTTACATAATTTTGACACTTAAACCACTGAAACCTTTCATATCACATAAAAAATGCCACCATTTTAACTTTTAAAAATTAAAATACATCTGCATAAAAGATATAAGATTTAAGTGGTATGTATGTAAATCTTCCTAAAAAAATCTCTAATTGATCTAAAATTGTCAAATTTAAATCATGTGGTTCTCAGACACTACTGCATCACAGAAAGCTATTGCCATAATAATTAGAAATATAAGTTTCCTAAAAAATATAATAAGTTACTTCAAGANTGGTATGTATGTAAATCTTCCTAAAAAAATCTCTAATTGATCTAAAATTGTCAAATTTAAATCATGTGGTTCGCAGACACTACTGCATCACAGAAAGTTATTGTCATAATAATTAGAAATATAAGTTTCCTAAAAAAAATAATAAGTTACTTCAAGAAAAAAAATATAGCAAAAGACTATAAGAGAGTTTCAGGAATGACTAAAAATTATTAATTTAATCCTCATATTGACACTTAAGTAGATATCAATATATACATAGAAAGATATCTTAAATTATAACTGAAGCCGAACACAAAAGGATGAAAAATTAGATATATATATATATATATATATATTTTCATTTATGTCCATTATAACATGAAAGTTTCGAGAGGTAAATCCACTATCTTGGTTTCGCACTGGGCTCATCTGAACAATACTATGAAGATCATCATCCCACAGATTTCCAACCAGAAAAAATGAAAATTCAAAATTCATCAAATATTCAAGAGAGAAATCACATCGANCGCAAAATTGACATGATGACTTATCTGGTAATTTTGTGTGGTGTTGTGCTAAAACAAATAAATCTTCCACCCGTCACAACTAGATAGATAATTGCAGTTCAAATTTTGGAACAGTTAGCAATAATCATCTATCATCTATTGAAATGTTACAAATGAATTTCTTGTTTTCTTCTTCACCTCTCGCTTTTCTTCTGCTGCTAAATAACAACAAAACTAAAGACATTAAAACATGCTCTTTAAAATATAACTAATAGACATTAAAATATGCTATTAGGATGAAGAATATGATAAGGTCCCAGCTTTAAACATTCTAGCAGCTTTTAAATGGGAGCTCTTTGACAGCAAATAACAGCAAAACTAAAGACCACTGGCGTGATACTTAGAGAAAATAATTTTTTTAANATTAGGATGAAGAATATGATAAGGTCCCAGCTTTAAACATTCTAGCAGCTTTTAAATGGGAGCTCTTTGACAACAAATAACAGCAAAACTAAAGACCACTGGCGTGATACTTAGAGAAAATAATTTTTTTTAGAATGTTTTTGTGTTACAAATGAAAGAATGTATAATGAAGCTTAAGCATCATATTGAAATGTTTCAATCAGCTCCCGTCCAGCTCCCAAAAANGTTTTTGTGTTACAAATGAAAGAATGTATAATGAAGCTTAAGCATCATATTGAAATGTTTCAATCAGCTCCCAAAAACACCACCCGTCCAGCTCCCATCTATAATGAAGCTTAAGCATCATATTGAAATCTCTATATTAAGTTCCCAAAAACACCACCCATCCAACTCCCATCTATAATAACCTTTATCCAACCATGTGTACGAGTATGGGGTTGCCATCTAACAAGTAGAGGCCTTCCATACATTGCCATTATCATAGCAGAACTAGTTAATGGACTTCCCAAGCTGCACAAAGCTTTAAAATAATAAGAAAGAATGTAAGAACCATAAGAACCATAAAACCACTGAAGGGAAGGAGACAAGGTTCTTATTATATTTATGTGAAGCATTCCAAGCTGCCGATATCTCTTCCAAAAAGCAAAATTGTGCCCATTGAAAGTGGAAAAAATTGCCAACCATCTTCCAAATAGATTGACAAAAGAATCATTCAAAANAAATTGTGCCCATTGAAAGTGGAAAAAATTGCCAACCATCTTCCAAATAGATTGACAAAAGAATCATTCAAAGAAAAGATGTCTGATAGACTCTTCACCACAACTGCGAAAATAACACCTTTAAGCCATTCTCAGCCCCTTTAATTTTGAGATATCACAAGAGGAAGCATAGAGAAAAAAACCTCCACAGAAAGAAGGATATAGAGGGGGGCATATAACCATGTCATAAAAGATGACCCCATTTCCATTTGTCAAAGTTATGCATATTATAATAAAGCATTTTAGATATAGAAGAATTTGTTATGGTTTGGGCTACCCANCATTCTCAGCCCCTTTAATTTTGAGATATCACAAGAGGAAGCATAGAGAAAAAAACCTCCACAGAAAGAAGGATATAGAGGGGGGCAAATAACCATGTCATAAGAGATGACCCCATTTCCATTTGTCAAAGTTATGCATATTATAATAAAGCATTTTAGATATAGAAGCATTTGTTATGGTTCGGGCTACCCATAACTAATTTAAACATCAATGCATTGCCTAAACGAAGGCAAGCCCAAGTGCCCAACAGAAAATAAGCCAAGCCTCATAAAACTACCACAGTTAGTCANTGATTCGGGCTACCCATAACTAATTTAAACATCAATGCATTGCCTAAACGAAGGCAAGCCCAAGTGCCCAACGAAAAATAAGCCAAGCTTCATAAAACTACCACAGTTAGTCAACTTCCTCATGCCAAACTTCCAGTTAAATTAGAATAAAAATCAGCAAAACATCTTTTTAGCCTTACAACAATGTTCTTCAATGACTTCATTTGCCATTATTCTCTGCAATTGATTAAGTAGTAGGTAATGAAAATGAAATTATGCTCAATATTACTACAACTTTAAAACAAGCAACAAATAGCCGAAAAGCTTTCAGCAAAGCCAATGAAGTTCATATCATAATTGAAATCTAAGAAACAGTCTTTCAACAAAAAAACTTTCAACAAAGCCAATGAAGCAGAAATGGAATTATGCTTTGATTACGAAGGCTAACTTGGCTTCATATTTTTGGAAATTGAATATTTAGGTTTTCCTCATCAAGGATGTCTTGCTGAAAAAAGAAAAAAATAAAAATAAAAATTAATATCTACTATTGCGAATAAATAAAATAGTAAAATACACTTGAATTAGTTGATTACCGTTAATGTCTTTGCATTTTGTTGAGTAGAACGAATCCAACTAGAAGCACAAATCAATGCATTAACAGTTTTAGTGAATAGACTACTTCTGTAATCATCCAATACCCTACCGCCTGCACTAAAAGTTGATTCTGAGGCAACCATTGTTATAGGTATTAATAGAATATTTTGACCCATAATTGAAAGTTGGGGATACTTCAATGTATTCATCTTCCACCAATCGAGCACATCAAAATTTTCATTAGAACCCACGAATAATCCCTCTTCAAGGTATACTTGTAAATCGGGTTTCGATGGTTCCACAGAACCGGAAGCTACAACAAAATCTTGAAACCCAAACATTGCGTCAAAATAACTTGAGGAACTAGCAGGTTCAATTGTAGATGAAGATCCCTCATTAGAAACATTGCAATCAACAACATAATCTGCATATATTTCCCACAATGCATCTTGAACTGTTTTAAGATTTTGCTCAACCTCGTCATGTGCGTATATCTTCGGAAATGTGTAACTAATAAATTTTAGTTTTAGTATAGAATCCAAAATTGCTGCAATAAACATAAGAAGATTACATTCCCCCCAATGTTTATTGAATTTGATTTGCATGCTCGTAGCCATATTCTTCATGTAATCATCTTCTGTGAATGACTCCTCCATCAAAATCTTCTTAACATGCAAAACTGTAGGTAAAAATATATTGGAAGTAGGATATAAAGTGTCAGATAACATCTTCGTAACATTATTGATAATTGAAATTTTTTTTTTGATTTTTTCATATTTAACCCATTCTGAATCAACAGGCAACCATTTGTAGTTACCATCTCGAATTACGTAGTGATTAAAAACACTGCGATAAATAAATGCAGACTCCAACATATTGAAAGTTGAGTTCTATCTAGTGGAAACATCAATGGACAGTGACCTTGTAGTTGTAACTCTTAATTGCTTTGCCACTTTCACAAATTTATGCAATCTTGCAGGGGATTTTTTCAAATACTTAACAGATTCTCTGATATTGTGGATGATTTCATGAACCTCTTTTAGCCCATCTTGGACCATTATGTTGATGATATGTGCGCAACATCTGACATGATAAAAAAATCCACGAAAGTTTAGTTTTTCGCGTGATGAAAATTTGCTTTTAAAGAACTAACAGTCACGTCATTATTACTCGCATTGTCTAAAGTAATTGTAGATATTTTATCCTAAAGATTCCACTCCAACAAGCATTCACAAATAGCATCACAAATGTAAGTGACGGTATGTGGAGGCTCTAATTCAATAAAGTTAATAATAACCTTCCTTACCTTCCATGTTTCATCAATATAATGGGCAGTCAAGCACATATATCTGATAGTCTGATTTGAAGTCCAACAATCAGCAGTTAATGAAACCCTGTGAACATCTTTAAGGCAAAATTTAAGTTTATCTTTCTCGCACTCGTAAACTTTCATGCAATCATTTTTTATTGTGTTTCTTGAAACACTTTGAAAGTTAGGATTCAACATTTTTAATAATATATTGAACCAAGCAACCATCATGAATGGGTACTCATGTACAATTCTCATTTTCGCAATCATCTCTCTTATAAGTTGTTGATCGTAATTTTTAGGATCATAGAAAATAAGAATCTCTAATTTACCCTGAACTTCAGAAGGCAAAAAATTAAGTAACTTGTGCCTCTTGTCTGATAAGTCAACTTGTTGTTGACTCTTCGCTTTTATCTTAGCACATTCTTTAACATGCCTAAGAAGCTGCAAGGTTGTACCTGACTTTGGTTTGAAGATTTTCACCCCACAACAAATGCATTGAACATATGATACGTCAACCCCCTTTGAATTTGATTTAATATCTATAAAATACTCCCTGACAGCTAATTTTCTCTTCCTGCCTTTCGTACCTTTTATTTCAGTACTAGTGCTTCCAACAGTCTGTTCAATAGGTTGAGAACTATCGATTCTTTCTTGTGTTGCAAGTGACAATTGTTCGTCATTTGAGACAGATTGAGAATATTTAACATTTGACATTATAAATATCTATACAAAAAGTATAATATTTAATGGTGTGTAGTATACAAAAAACACTGAATGGTGTAAAAAAGCATTAAATATTTAATGTTTCGAAAACAACACTTTAAAGGCTCCAAAACATATGATTCTCTCTATTCACTAACAACTTTTTAGTAGCATGTTTACAAACATCAAGTATAACAAGCCAAAACAACACTTTAAGGGCTCCCAACAGCAAGTATAACTACCCCAAAATAGCCCTAAAATAATGTTTTTAATGTCTCCAAAACAGTGCTCAAAACAACCCTAAAGTTATGTTTTTTATCTGTAAAACAATGCACAAAACAACCCTAAAATGATGTTTTTAGGGTCTAAAAAATAGCCCTATAACAATGTTTTCAATGTCTCCAAAACAGTGCTCAAAACAGCCCTAAAGTTATGTTTTTAATCTGTAAAATAATGCACAAAACAACCCTGAAATGATGTTTTTAGAGTCTCAAAAATAGCCCTAAAACAATGTTTTAAATGTCTGCAAAACAGTGCTCAAAACAACCCTAAAATAATGTTTTTAATTTTTGTAAAACATCGCACAAACCAACCATAAAATTTCTCCAAAACAGTGCTCAAAACAGCTCATATGTACACAATATAACCATTATATGGTTACATGTATGTAAATATACTAATAATATATCATATAGTTGTGAACCCATTTATGCAATGCCACAAATTACTTTTCATGTCAATATATGCTTCATTTCTTACGAGTGAACATGTCTGCTCAAATAAATATCATACATTCACTAACAACTAGTTAATAGCTGTTTCCAAACAGCAAGTATAACAAGCCAAAACAACATTTTAAAGGCTCCAACAGCAAGTATAACTACCCCAAAATAGTCCTAAAACAATGTTTTAATGTCTCCAAAACAATGCTCAAAACAACCCTAAAGTGATGTTTTTAATCTGTAAAACATTGCAGAAAACAACCCTAAAATGATGCTTTTAGGGTCTCCAAAACAGCCCTAAAACAATGTTTCAAATGTCTCCAAAACAGTGCTCAAAACAGCCCTAAAATGATGTTTTTAATTTCTATAAAACATCGCACAAAGCAACCCTAAAATGTCTCCAAAACAGTGCTCAAAACAACTCATATGTAGACAATATAACCATTGCATGGTTACATGTATGTAAATATACTAATAATATATCATATAGCTGTTAACACATTTATGCAATGCCACAAATTACTTTTCATGTCAATATATGCTTCATTTCTTACAAGTGAACATGTCTGTTCAAATAAATATCATCTATTCACTAACAACTAGTTAATAACATGTTTCCAAACAGCAAGTATAATAAGCCAAAACAACACTTTAAAGAGTCCTAACAGCAAGTATAAGTACCCTAAAAAAGCACTAAAACAATGCTTTTAATGTCTCATAGTAGCTCAATTTAAGTCCATTCAAGAAAAGTTGGTATTTTAAAGGCACTTTGCCTCAAACATCTTTTTTGTCGGTCTTTGAAGAAGCAAAAATAAACCGTCTTTGACCTGATTCAGTTTGATGTATCTTTTTATATCTATTTTAAAATATGTTACATGATTACATATATAATTATGACAATCTTATATGCATGTACAAGCACAGTCTCTCTAACACATATAAGAAAAGAGGTTGTTTGGAGCATGTGCCCCTCATATCTGATATCTTTTTACGCTTCAAACATACAGATTGTGCCCCTTAAAATGTTATTAATTTATATACCATTTTAAGAAAAAAAATTTCTACTTCCAATACATATATATATGTTGGAAGTAGATTTTTTTTTCTTAAATACATGCACATAATTACGCGCACGCACACACACATAATTACGAGCTAACTCGAATCAATTTAGGCTTTTCTTGAAATTGGATTAAAGATTGGATTGAATCAATACTATGACTCATAATTTTACTCAGATTTCAATTCAAGTTAAACAATAATTCATTTTTATTTAACAATATTCATTTCTAAATTTTGCAAACTATTCTTAAGCTTTCATCCATAATGATGGAAAAAATAGTGTATTTTGTTGGCAAAAATTCTCACACATGCAATAAGGTAATACAATGTTATTACATGAGCTTAGGGTTGTTTTTACATACCTAACACAGTTATTATGCATTTACATTTCTCTAAACTAAATAATCTGACATACATTTTATGTCAAAAAATAATAATAATACAAAAATTAACTCATAAAAGACCTACATGCCCTCATATAGTAATATCTGAAACTTCAAAATCAAGGTTTCACATAAAAAATTTAAATAAACTGAAAAAAATTTCTAAAAATTTAAGCTAAGAGGCAAACCGAATTACCTGAAGATAAATATGAAATATTACAGAAAACCAAACAAGAATATCGAGCAACCAAGCAAGAATACTGAACAACCGAAGTAACGAACACCGAAGCAAGAATACCGGGTCGATCCAACGCCGACTAACCGAGGAAAAATACCTTTTATCAAAGAAAAATAGAAGTAGAGATTAGAGAACGAACACAAAAAATCAACTCTAACTTCTGAATAACCTTGTGGATAAATAGAGGAAAAATTCTGTTTGGGGCAACTGCAGCTTATAAATAATGCTGATAGTATCTAATCTGGATAAACTGTTGATCAGCAGCTGATCCGGATAATTTGGTTGGTTGTTTAGTTTGTGAGTTTTAAAAACAATTGATTTGCAGCTGTTTCTGGATAAATGTCAATTTTACCCCTGTAAAGTATGATGTAAAAAACGACGACAATAAAGCGAAAAATTGGAACGAGAAATTCAAAATTTTGAAACATAGCGGAAACACAGATACACATGATTGGGAAAATTGCCTACGTACACAGAGATGCAGAGAATTTTATTAGCTTGAGGAATTATATCGTCGATTGTCTCGATGATTACAACAATAAGTCCATGTCCCTTCCTCTCTCTATCCTCACCTTCTTCTCTTTATCCATCCGTAAGCCACCTCACAGAAAATGAAACAGAGGAAATACAGGCTTTGTGATTCAAAGCTTTACCCCGTAAGCCAACGTCAATTGTAGATAAGAAAACCAAGGGAGATCCATCATATGCAAATCCTACTTCTGCTTTTATTAGCCCAATTTGGCCCATTAAAGGCAACGCCAAATAATCATAGAGGAAGCAGCTGTGAATAACGAAGAGAGAAGAAAATAATTAAAGAAGCTGCCTTTAATTAGCAGTCTTCCCAAAAGAAGCAACGGCGGGAGATATGAAAAAACAATATTAAGCAATCATAATTATTGCTTTGCTCAATTCACTAAGAGGAGGAAGGCAAGAGAATCAAATAGAAGAAGGAAGGAATTAAATACAATTTAATTAACTTTCATAGAAGTAGAATCTGTCAAATCGAATCATGAACCGGGCTCCACAATATTCAACAATTCTCTCATTTGGAGACTAGGACACACTACACTATTCACTAGTTGCATCGCCCTTTTTCTCCAAAAGTGATATCATCCACATCTGCAACTCAAAACTCTTGTCTTCAAGCTAGAAGACCAACCGAAGTCGAACACAACTTTAGCTTCTCAAGAATAAAATCCTCAGTTGACATATCAACGTCAACATAGCCTTGTACTTTTCGACTATTTCCTGTGTTACTTATATTTCTACTTAGAACTCCCACTACATGGGCAATACCATGCCTCTGTTGAACATCCTTTCAACAAGTATAGTATTGTACATCTTACAGTCATTAAGCGCAATCTTCACCCGGTACACCCTCTTGTTGCGCAATGTCTTCTTCCCTAGTGAAGTTCTGCCAGCTCCCAAGTCTGATTTCCCAACAGAGAATCAATCTCCTTCTTCATAGTCAGCTCTCTCTTGCTCGAATTTTCATTTTGCGAGGTTTCTTCATTGCTTTGTTATTCTCCACTATCTACCAGCAGAATGTAATTCAAGGTTGATGAGAAATGTTGTGGGGTACATCGATTCCTGACTAGCCTGCGAACTGTAGTTGCAAGAGTGGACTGCTCTGAAGCTGACTGCGGAATAATAGGAATGGGTGTCCTGGACCCACTCTCCTCATCACTTTCATCACCGCTCTGCAATGTGACCTGTGGTAGATTATCAAACCTTACATTTCTACTGTGGTCATCAATGAATCTGGCACAGTAACAAGAGTCTCCAAGATATGTTGAGAACGTCCCAACACATTTATGTGTACAAGATCCAGTTTTTCTGTTTTTGGCGCTCTGCCACCTTTCAAGAAACTGACCTTCAGCTTCCCCATAATGCAACTCTCACACAAGCCGATATCAACTGACTTCAGTTCTTTCAAGCCCATCTGATTCATGTGATCAAACCTGAGTAAACCTATAGTCATATATAGTGTGTCAGTTCTCTTACCCCGAGCCAGTACCAATGCCCCTTTTGTAACCCTCAAAAAGCTTTCTGAGAACACTATTGTATGACCACCCTCACTGAGCTATCCAATAGAAATGAGGATTTTCTTCAACTCAATAACATGTCTGACCTTTTGCAAAGTTCATTTGCTCTTGTTAGATGGGGCAATATTAATGTCTCTCATCCCCACCAGGTCCAGAGCTTCTCTATCAGCTAGATACACCTTCCCAAAGTCATCTAGAACATAGTTTCGCACTAACTCCCGGTTGGAAGATGTATAAAAGGAAGCCCATGAATCCAGTATACAGTCATCAACAGAACTGTGAACTGTCAGCAATATTGCATCATGTACTTCTTCGGTTACAAAATTAACACTATCATTCTTCGTCTTTTTCGGATTTTTTAAGTTCCTTTTTATGTAGTCAGTCTTGCCCCAATTACAACAGGTTGTCTACTGACCAGACTTTGACTTGCCCTTGCCTCCATGTTTTTGATTTCGATCTGCCTCTGTTTGAGTCACTGACTTGTGATCTCCCTCTGAAATCAACATTCAGTGCCCCCAAACTCGAACTCGAGGTCTCGCCAGAATCTTTCATGCGCACCTCCTCAGCTAAAATCAAATCACGAATATCATCATATTTCAGCTTAGATTTACCTGTTAAATTGCTAAATGTCATCCTCATAACTTCTCAGCTATTTGACAATTAAATCAACAATATCAACACATGTATTTCATCATCAAAATCAATTTCAACAAAAGACAATTGATTTGTGATAGTATCAAAATCATTTAGGTGTTGAGCAACAAACACATTTTTCGTCATCTTCAAGTTTAATAATTTTTTCATCAAATGCATCTTGTTATTTGTCGATGGCTTTACATACATACCTAATAAAGCTGTCATAAAATCTGCACTAGTCCATTCTTT
>JXCR01144883.1:46423-120534 GCA_002079205.1 Phalaenopsis hybrid cultivar | reverse complement strand
TTCTTTTGTTTAAACACAAGTAACGACTCTAGTATGCATATCTTTAATGACTTGAAAATAAGTCAGAACAACAACTTTCTTTTCTAAAACTCTCCAAAGAACATCTCTTGGAACCTTATCATAAGCTTTTTCAAAATCAATAAAAATCATATGTAGATTTTCCTAACTCTCTTTGTACTTCTCCATCAAACATTTCAATAAATATATAACTTCCATAGCAGACTTGCCTGACATTAATCAAAATTGATTATGAGAAATCTTTGTCTCATGTCTTAACCAATGTTCAATTACTATCCCACATAGTTTAATGTATGACACATTAACTTAATTCCTCTATAACTTGCACACTCGTGCATCCCATTTATTCTTAAAAATGGGAACCAAAACACACTTTTTCCTCTCCTTCAGGCATCATTTTAGTTTTTCAAATAATATTAAAAAATTTAGTAAGCTAAGAAATTCTTAAATCTCCTAAATATTTCCATATATCTATTAGGATACCATCAGGTGCTATTGATTTTCCACACTTAAATTTCTTTAAAGCTTATTCAACGTTCTTTTTTACTAATGTGATGGTAAAAATAAAAAAATTTATTATTATTATTATTAAAATCACTAATATCGATTGTATTTTCAAAACTTCATTGAAAAAATTATTAAATTATCTCACTCATCTATGTTCAATATCTTTCTCTAGTTATTGTTGCCTCATATTACTATCCTAAGCTTTCTGATCAATATTTTTTATGACATACTTTATAAGACTTCCATAAGACTCCCCTTTCTTAAGAAGTTGATGCACCATTACCTTCTTACGAGTACATATTTGTTATTATCTCAAATCTCTGACCCAACTTTTCTAACCTTAGTACATGTTTGATAAGATTACTCTCTTAGAGAAATCTAGCATGGTCATTGAGATATGCATAGTTGATGTGATCTTGGATGCTTAGTCTATATATATATATATATATATATATATATATATATATATATATATATATATTACAGAGTCTAATGATAAATCATCTTAACTAAGTCGTATGCATTCAAGCTTAGAAAAAAATCAACAAAATGATATAATAAAAAATTAAAAGCAAATTATAACGGAGCATTTACATACATAGCACCCAACTCATATGTATATACATATTTAGCACATAAACTTTGCCTTTTTACATTTATATAACGCAAATCCTTCGTATCACACAAAAAATACAGCATTTTAATCTTTTAAAAAGTTAAGTACACCTTTTCATGCATAGAAAAGCAAATAAATGTAAAAACTGAAGTATATGTGTTAGATATGTAAATACATAAGAATTGAGTGGCATTTGTCTAAGCTTTCCATCTATAAATCATGTGAAAATAATGAAAGTAGCAAGTCTTGTTACCTTTGAATTCAAAGACTCCTTTAAGGGGCATTGACCATCAGCTTGACCCACTTTCAAATCAAAATCGATGGATTGCCTGACAAAAATATCCTTGTGGTGCAATACCTCCAAGTCTGGATCTTCGGCATTAG
This sequence comes from Phalaenopsis hybrid cultivar, assembly GCA_002079205.1. NCBI lineage: Eukaryota > Viridiplantae > Streptophyta > Magnoliopsida > Asparagales > Orchidaceae > Phalaenopsis > Phalaenopsis hybrid cultivar. The sequence goes on along the minus strand of JXCR01144883.1, from coordinate 119,009 downwards.
TGAATGATCTTGACCTATCTAAATTATCAAATTTCCACTGCATAAAAGGATTTTCTTTCTTGGAATGTTGAGATATGTCCCTCTCTACAGCTTCTTCAACATTATTAGCATATTCTTCTTCAAAATTGTTATTCAAAAATCCACAAGCTTCAGATTCAACAGCCTGAATATCATCCCAATCCTCATTCTCTTGAACAGAGTCTGCCAATGCAGCAAGAAAGTCATCACCACAATGCTCCACGGTGATAAATTCTTCACCATCCTCACCTGCAAAAATTATGATTAATCAAATAAAGAGAAACAATATGTTGTAAACCCTTAAATAATGGGAAAAAATGTCAAGCAGTTAAAAATAATGGTTGGAGAACAAGAAAAAGTCCGTTTTGGATCATTTTTATTTTTTTATTTTCTATTTTTTGTTTTGTTGATTTGAAACAAAACATATTTGGCATATTTGATTAGGGATTATTTAGGATCATTTTTTTTTCTATTGTTTTCAAAAGCATATTTGTTTGATGTGTTTTTAATATAATTTTTATTTTTTGTTTCTAAAAACAAATAAAAAATATTTTTGAAAGCACTCAAAATAATTTGTTAGGCATTTTGAGTATTTTCAAAAAAAATCATATCTTCACCAAACATGTTTTGTTTCAAATCAAAATACGAACAAAACAAAATAGAAGCAAAAAAAATAGAAAACAAAATAGAAGCAAAAAAAAATAGAAAACAAAATAAAGGTGATCCCAAAAGGCACCTTCACATGTGATTGTTTTTAAAATACTCAAAACACCTAAAAGTTTTTTGAGTGTTTTCAAACACATGTTAATTTATTTATACCGAAAAAAAAACATATAAAAATATATTAAACAAACCTGTTATTAAAAATAAAAGAAAAAACAGACACAAAAATAAAAACACAAAATTTATCTCAAACAAGGCCTATGTTTTTTACGCAAATTCAATTGATGTACTAGAATCTTTCTCCGGAATCTATTCCAAAGTCAAAAGCATATGTTTGGTTGTATTTCCCTGCAACCTATACTGAAAGAAAGTAGAAAAATACATTTATAAGAACTCCATATGAAATCCAGCATGGCTCCTGGCAGATAGCATCATAACCCCATCCGTTAAACCATCTTGACTAAGCTAATTTCACAAGAGAGCCACAGAAGCAATTTCCTTCATTTCAACACTCTGAGACTTCCCAGTACTTTAAAGCTATAATTTACACCCAATGACATGCAACCATTATATGACAAACACAAGGAATTAAAAAACAATTGAGTTTTCTAACATTTCAACATCTAGAATAAATTTCTCTGAAGGACAGCAATCTATAAATTTCTGCCAAAACTTTCTCAGAAAGGAAATTTGAGCCCAATATGTTAGTGAGTTGTCATTTATCAGTACAGAAGCTTGAGCCAATGGTTTGGGATTAGAAATACAGTATTAGGAAATGCACTTTTATTCCCTCTATATAATCAATTCCCCCGAAATATAAAACTTTTGAAACTATCGTGTGCCATTCACCAAGAGCCAACTCAATCCAAAAAAGCCTGTAGAGGAGCAACATCCCTTGAACATTTCTTGATTATGAAATCCATATTAAATCCATATAAAACTTTTGAAACTATCCATATGAAATCCAGCATGGCTCCTGGCAGATAGCATAACCCCATCCGTTAAACCATCTTAACTAAGCTAATTTCACAAGAGAGCCACAGAAGCAATTTCCTTCATTTCAACACTAAGATTTCCCAGTACTTTAAAGCTATAATTTACACCCAATGACATGCAACCATTATATGACAAACACAAGGAATTAAAAAAAAATTAGTTTTCTAACATTTCAACATCTAGAATAAATTTTTCTGAAGGACAGCAATCTATAAATTTCTGCCAAAACTTTCTCAGAAAGGAAATTTGAGCCCAATATGTTAGTGAGTTGTCATTTATCAGTACAGAAGCTTGAGCCAATGGTTTGGGATTAGAAATACAGTATTAGGAAATGCACTTTTATTCCCTCTATATAATCAATTCCCCCGAAATATAAAACTTTTGAAACTATCGTGTGCCATTCACCAAGAGCCAACTCAATCCAAAAAAGCCTGTAGAGGAGCAACATCCCTTGAACATTTCTTGATTATGAAATCCATATTAAATCCATATAAAACTTTTGAAACTATCCATATGAAATCCAGCATGGCTCCTGGCAGATAGCATAACCCCATCCGTTAAACCATCTTAACTAAGCTAATTTCACAAGAGAGCCACAGAAGCAATTTCCTTCATTTCAACACTAAGATTTCCCAGTACTTTAAAGCTATAATTTACACCCAATGACATGCAACCATTATATGACAAACACAAGGAATTAAAAAAAAATGAGTTTTCTAACATTTCAACATCTAGAATAAATTTTTCTGAAGGACAGCAATCTATAAATTTCTGCCAAAACTTTCTCTGAAAGGAAATTTGAGCCAAATATGTTAGTGAGTTGTCATTTATCAGTACAGAAGCTTAAGCCAATGGCTTGGGATTAGAAATAAAGTATTAGGAAATGCACTTTTATTCCCTCTATATAATCACTTCCCCCGAAATATAAAACTTTTGAAACTATCGTGTGACATTCACCAAGAGCCAACTCAATCCAAAAATGCCTGTAGAGGAGCAACATCCCTTGAACATTTCTTGATTATTAAGGAAACCACCCAAGGATCTGTGGGAGCCAAAAATAAATAAATGAAAAAGTTATAATTAAACGAACCACTAGAGCCCCAACTTAAGCTCCTTCCATTAGGGCTGTCAAAACGGTTTGTTATTCGCGAACAACTCGTATTCGTCTCAGTAAGAAGCTCGTATTTGGCTCGTTCGCTAAGTTAACGAGCCGAATAAGAACAAAGATTTGTTTGTTCGTGTTCGGCTCGTTTTGGCTCGAAATACTACTCATCAATTTTATCTATCTATGTGTGTGTGTGTGTCTGTATTGATGAATAGTATTTTTAAAAATTTTAATTGACTGCAAGGCTACAAAGATTTATAATCAATTAAATGTATTAATTAAGAAAATAGAATAAAAATTATTAAATTAGATTCAAATGATGTTTTAATATAAACAATAATTTTTAAATATTGCCCCAACCCTTAACATCTTATGGCTACGTGATTAGGGTTGTCAAAATGACTTTTTGTTCATGAACAGCTCGTGTTCAGCTCGCTAAGCAAACGAGTTAAACACGAACACACTTTTCAAGCTAAAACACACCTTTTGAGTTCGTGAGAGTGAGAAGGCTTCTATCGTTGAACACCCATTAAACGAACAAACTAAAACCAATAAATAATAGTGCTGTAGTATATGAGAAACTCAACTCCAACATCACTTCTCATGTGGATCAGTTTTTCAACTTACATTTCTACCTCTAAAAATAACAGCATCGACAAAATCCAACATTCCACGTAAACCTACAAGCAAATGAAAGTAACAAAACAAACTTCAAGCACCGCAAACAAATGAAAAACCTGCCTCACGCATCCATTTCTAGATTATCCCATTCTCCAAATAACCCAACTAAATCTGCTATAGCCAACCTAAGTTGAACAAAACAAGCGAAATAGCAAAACGAACCAGAAAGCACAAATTGAGCAACAAAAATAAAAAAAATGTTGGAGGATCGCAATAAAATTGAAGGGATGAAGAGGGTAAGAATCCTACCATACAGATCAACGAGCCTATCCAAGCACTTTTTGGCTTCCTCCTCGTCGAATCCAAAATCAATCGCCAAGCTTAGAAGCCGCACCCTCTCTACCTCCATTCTCTCTCTGGATCGCTGGTCTCGCCCTAGCGATATGCTTGCGCGGGAAATTTTGCTGGAACTTCTGCCCGGGCCTAACATCGGGCCAGCCCGGAACGGGTTCTTCAGCAGCCCGTTAGAAATGTCACCACCCTTCACGGGCTACCCAATTAGAAACTGCCACGTGGAATCATGCCCCATTAACACAATATGTAAATTCCTTATTTTTTAACTCTTGTGACCCGTCTTTTTTGGAAAATGAAAAGCATAAAGGTTCCCCCCACTTTATTTTCGCACTTTAAGGTTTGGAGCTGTCGAAATGGATTGCTCTCTCACCGAAGACAACGACTTCTAGATCCAAGTTAGTTTAGCTTCGATCAAAATGTTTTCGACGAAGACAACGACAACGACTTCCAGATCCAAGTGAGTTTNCTGGAACTTCTGCCCGGGCCTAACATCGGGCCAGCCCGGAACGGGTTCTTCAGCAGCCCGTTAGAAATGTCACCACCCTTCACGGGCTACCCAATTAGAAACTGCCACGTGGAATCATGCCCCATTAACACAATATGTAAATTCCTTATTTTTTAACTCTTGTGACCCGTCTTTTTTGGAAAATGAAAAGCATAAAGGTTCCCCCCACTTTATTTTAGCACTTTAAGGTTTGGAGCTGTCGAAATGGATTGCTCTCTCGCCGAAGACAACGACTTTCAGATCCAAGTTAGTTTAGCTTCGATCAGAATGTTTTCGAAGAAGACAACGACAACGACTTACAGATTCAAGTGAGTTTAGCTTCGCTCATAATGTTTTTTTTATCTTGAAGACATTGTTGCGATTTTAGGGTTTCAAGGTTTGTGTGAGTTTTATTTTTTGATTTAATGGATAGTTGTGGCATTTGTCTGGCTTTATCGGAGGTTTAATTAAATGATTTAATAGTTACTTTAGTTGTTTATCGGAGGGATACTTCTGGCATTTGTCTCATTATTTGTGTTTAACAAGTTGTTTCTATGGGTTTATCGGAGTGTTACTTTAGTGGTTTTCAGTTTATTCGTAATTGTTGTCGCTATAACTGTTTATGTTATGCTGGCATTTAGTTCGGGGTAATGGTTTTAGGTGTTATCGCGATATTATCTTAGCAGTATTCTCGTGTTATTTTTGTTAATGAGTGATGTTGGTGTTATTGTGGAGCTATTGTGGTATTATTATGGTTTTATTGTTGTGTCATTGTACTGTTGAAGACAGTTTTATTGTTGTGTTTATGTGATTTTATTGTTGTGTGATTATGGTGTTATTGTCATTGTTGTTTTAGTAGACGCACTTGTTTTACTATAGTGTCTGTATTTTGAAAATTGATTTCTCTTTAGAGCATTGCATTTCTATAACTTAAATCATTACATGCAGGAAATGAGTAACAAGAGTGAACAAGCCAAGTACAGTTTTTTGAACCATTTGATACAAATTTGTGGGCAATGAGATCAGAGTTATTTAACGACTCATTGATGTCTTAGGTAGAATCATGAAAAAGCATAAAATTGCAATTTGTGTAATAATTATTTTAGTGGAAGGGAGAGTTCTTTGATTGCCCGGGAGGCAATGAGATTGTATTTAGTGGTTCAGATAATCTTAAAAGTTAAGCAATCGAAAAATCATTCACATCAATCATCAATGGTTGATTAAAAGGAAGTTTCAGGTTGTTCGCACATCTAAAGTTGAGGTAGTTATAAAATCTGGTGTCAATGGCGAAGATGTGATTTGTATCGGGTAAGTCGTAATGGGTTTGCTAAATTGTCAAAACATACTAAAATGTTATTGCAAGTTATGATGTTCTGGACTTCTTAAGTCTCATGTGAATGGTGTTCTGTCAGGTGAACCAGTTGGAACACCAGTCACATGAGACTTAAAAAGTCCAGAACATCATAACTTGCAATAACATTTTAGTCTGTTTCCACAATTTAGCAAACCCATTATCCTGAATTACTCAATATAAATCACATCATCCGCATTGGCATCATATTATATAACTCCAACTTTAAATGTGCGAAGAGCTTGAAACTTCCTCTTAATCAACCCTTGATCATTGATGTGAATAATTTTTCGACTGCTTATCTTTGAAGATTATCTAAATTACTAAATAGCTCAATCTCATTGCCTCCGAGCAATCTAGGAACTCTCCCCTCCGCTAAAATGAAGATTACACATTGAAATTTTCTGCTTCTTCACTGATTCTAACCAAGCACTCAATGAGTCGTTAAATAGCTCTGATCCCATTGCCCATAAATTTGACCAACAGAGTTGGAGCTGAATTTACAAACTAACGGACCAGCCTTCCCTTTGCCGCATAATATTAATGTTTATTCAATTGTCATAGATGTATGAAATGGTGGTTATTGTTCTATGTGTCGATATATTTATTCGATCACCTGTAATATCGTGGTATAATCAGTGAATTATTCGAGTATTATTGCTCTATGTTTCGTTATGTAGTGTTATTATTTTATTGCAGAGTGATTGGAGTGTTATTAATATTTCTGTTTATTAACATCACGATGATGTATAAATATGGTTGTATTATGGTAATATTCGGGTGTTATTGCGGTGACATTAATTTTATTAGCTCCGCGGTATTTTTGTTGTGCACTGCGAGGTTATTGTGGTTTTATTATTATGTATTTATTAAGTCGAGTATTAGTATGGTTGTTTTATGGTAATATTCGAGTGTTCCTTGAAATTAAAAAATGCTTTTATGACGTGGGACCCAGCTTTACTCCTGCCTGAGTGCTCCGAATAAATTGATTGGAAACAGAATATGAAACGCCTATCGAAGAAAACTTCGGAGGAAAACTGACAGGCACACGACCTCCTTTGTCATTCGCCATCTGGTTAGGGTTTTGAGTCTCCGTTCACCAGTCGAAGTACATTCGCCAGTTCACCACTAGAGTTGAGCTTATCAAGATGGAAGCCGAGCCTTCTGATATGGAAACCCATGAAAACCCTATGACAGTGGAAGAGCCCTTGAGAATAGAAACCGAAGATGAGTCGTCGAGAATGAAATCCAATGAACAGAAGAAGAAAAAGACCAATAACCGTAAGACAAAGGTCATTAAAGAGGGTTCCTCCAAGTAATATTTTATTTACTTGGTCGTTTTTCTTTGAAAATATGATCAACAGTTCTTTTAAATAAAATGCAATTCCTTTAATTAAAATGTTGTATTCATATACAAAACTTGATGAATATTGAATAATAAAGGCAAAATAAAACCGTAATAATTTCATAGTAATACCGTAATATCACTGAAATATAACCGTAATAATATTATAATAGTACTAGAATAATACTATCAAAAAATAACCTTAATAATACTGTAATAATACTGTTGTACTACGTGAATAATACCACCAAAGTATAACTATAATAATATCGTACTAATACCATAATAATACAACCACACCTGAATAACACATTAATAATGACATTGAAATGCCATTGAAATAACACTTGATATTTGTTGCATTGTACTATTTTTTTTGGTTCGTGAACCCAAGATCAATGAGTTGTAATTGTTGGTCATCTGTAGTGAGAGATGCGCTAGATAATGTTAGGCATTCAATTTCTGAGGACACGAGGAATAAGCTCAAAGTAATGAATGTTGAACAGTTCTTGGAGCTCCCCCCTTATTCTCAAGAGAATCTCTTGACACTGCAAATTCTACAATGTTGGCAGCACGATAAAATGGTTTTCAAAATTGGAGGGAAAGAACTACGACTGTTGCCCGATGAAGTTGCCCTGCTATTGACATGCCAAATAGAGGTGCAGCGCCAAAGTGGATTAAACGTCCATCACGTGGCGTGGATGCCCAGTGGATGAAAAATAATCTAATGGACTTCGCAAGAGGAGGGTCTTCTACCAATTTTGCTAAATTGTTTATAAAATTTTTGTTATCAAATCTATTTTTTCCCTCCAGCAATTTTAGTGTACCCGAAGGACTTAACAACTTTGGGGAGAACATACAGACTTTTGCCTCATTTAATTGGCCGACTGCGATCTATGATTTTCTTATAGAGCAAATTAATGTGGTGGCCATCAAATTATTGTGGAACAAACCTATTGAATACATAAATGATTTTCGTTATTTGCTTACGGTCAATATATTGTATAAGCTGAATATCGTCAATGTTTATTAATTATCTTTTATGCTAAATATTGAGTATCTTTTATGCAGCTCTGGTTTTTTTAGCATACATCTGTGGTAACTCCTGCTGATGCTGAGGTCAGACCCAGAATGTTGAGATGACCAACAACTGTTAGCTTGAGCTCTTCACAGATAGATGTGGCCTTTAAGAGGCTAACCACTGATCAGGTCACAATTGTTAAATAATTTATTTCCGGAATAGTGATTAAGGTATTCGTATCCTGAAATAAATTACAGGTCAATGATAAATTCTTGGATCTAAAAGAGGAAGAAATCAATTTTCTGGCCAATCCAGATGAGGGACTACCCAGTCGAGTGTCAGATATTCACTTTCAAAACCCCCAGCTTGAAGTTAGAGCAAAACCTCCTGTATCATTTGATATGGGGCCACTGGTCGAAGGGGAGACTGCCCCAGAACCAATTTACAATGTTTTGAACAAGAACCTTGAAACGATAATTGATCTTATCAAAGGATAGGAGAAATTGTTCAAGGAGTTCCAAGGGACTCTTAATGCAATAATTGTTGGAGTTTCGGGTCTGTAAGACCAAATGTTGATATTGAAAAATAAAATTGAGAAAAATGAAAATGATAGAGCTGATGCAGGCATAGTACCAGAGGAAGCATATGCCCAGCCCCCTCCCCTCCTGTTGTAATCCCTCATGCTGCTGAGGAATATGCTCAGCCCCCCTCTCCTCTTATTGTAATCCATCATGCTGATGAGGAATCTGCCCAACCCCCTCCCATCCTGTTGGAATCCCACACACTGTTGATGAATCTGCCTAGCCTTCCTCCCCTCCTATTGTAATTCCTCATGCTGATGAGGAACCTGCCCATCCTCCCTCCACCCTAAGAAACATCTTTTGTCGAAGAAGGCACTGCTGAGCAAAGGGGTTTACATGAAGAAGACCCAACTGTTGGAATGCCCACCCAAGTCAGACAGACAATTTCCAGCTTATTGCATATGGTTAAGGGCCGACGCAGTCGTAGGAAAAAGGTTGTGAGCTCCCCTTTCACTCACTTTGACTATAAACAAAGAAAAACAACACAGAATACTGATGAGCAACCTCAGCTCGATGAACCAATGACTGAGGAAGAGACTACCACATCATTAAAACAAACAATTATACAAATTTCAGACATTGTAGAACAACTGTTTGATACTGCTGCCACCTCGGGAACAACCACTTGTTGATAAGTCATCACCTGCAAAAGAGCCCAGATAAATATCTCGTCACCAACAACTGAAACAACCTTGCAGATTGTGGTATATGAACCTTCAGTACATTCACAGTTACCAGTTGTAGTGGACGTAGCTGAAACAACGGTATATATAACCTACTTCGTAATAATTTATTATATATTTTTTAGTACATTATATATTTCAACAGCTTTGTTTATGTGTAGTCCTTACTGACGGAGTCGTACATCAATTTTTCTGGTCGAGCACTGATATATGAGGAAATGCAAACAATAATTAATCAGTGCTTATCACAATACCTTGTAAAGTGAGTAACATTTGAGTTGTCATTTCATTACAAGTTTATTAATGTGAAGTGATACATATATTATGCGTACTTTTCATGAATGACTTTATTGTCCACCTAAAAGATAGTTCAATCTATATTGATCGGGGTATGATGGATGATGTAATATGTAATGGATGGATTGACAATGACTAGATGGATGCATTAGCACTCATTCTTCATAAGAGGAGGACTCAAACTCCAACCTCATTCCGGTGATATCTATACGTCTCATCTTTATATTATGTATATAAATAAAATAATTGACGTCATTAGATTTTTTTTACAGTCATTGATAATATGAAAAATGTGTCAATTCATGCAGGGCTATCAGAAAATGCAGGGTGGTAACAACTTACATTTTTTGGGCCACATCACAAAGGAAATGGTGAAAAATGCTGAGATCATCTTATTTCTTATTATGGAAAACCAGCATTGGATATTGTTGATTGCTGACTTGAAAGATAAGAAATGGAGAATATACGATTCATTATCCAACAAAAAGCATAAGGCAGTCTGCGAACGTGTTGTGAGTTTATGCCACATAATATGTCAATCCCTTTCTGATTTTTTCAAATGCAATAATGCTCCAGCAACCTTTGTAGATATCAATATTTACAGTGGATGCTAAACTATGTTTTAGTACGAGGAAACCGACAACATGGGGGTTGTCAATGGTTAAGGGTGTACCAACTCAAAGTAACAACATTGACTGCAACATGTTTGTCTGTAAGTACATCGAAAGACTAGTTCTGACCAGCCCAGTTGATTGGAGCAAAGAGCTGCACTGGCAGGAAGAAATGGCAAGATTTCGGGCAGAATTAGCATATGAACTTTGCATTTGGTTCTCATCTGTTAAATAAGATTGAATTGATGTCTTTTCTTTATTGTATTAGATAGATTGCCAATCAAACGTTAATATCAACTGTCGTGTTTGTGGTTGTACTGTGAATGAAACATTAATCTTCACTTGGTTTGGTTGTATATTATTTTATGTACACGTTTTATTAGAAAGTTTCATCGGTTGTATCTTCATTTTATTATGGTGGCATTTATGAAGTATTTGATTTTATCCCTCAATGCTGTTGTATTGTGGTTTTACATCTGCATTATTCTCGTTGTATTCTAATATCTTGTGCAACGAACGCAATCTTATTAAAATATGCCGCCAATAATATAACAAATTTATTATTTCAAGAAATATACATAGAATTTAACAACATAATATTACAGTTTTATTATTACAAGAAATATACATAGATTGTATTGTTGTTGTATTTCAACGGTATTGTAGTTTTATTATAATATAATGGTCTACGATCACAGTTTTTAAAAATATAAGGTTGTACTTCAGTATTTTTACAATTGTGCTCTACGAGCGCTGATTTTATTGGAATATGCCGCCAGAGATTCTAATCAAACCAGGCGGAGCGGCAGAAAGAAACCCATCTTATGGCAACCGCATTGGTCGTACTTTGGTATTTTAGGCCGTGTTCAGGTTGTATTCTTGTATAGTGTTCCATGAGCACTGGTTTTATTAGAATATGCCGCCAGAGATTCCAATTAAACCAGACGGAGCGGCAGAAATAAACCCGTCTTATGGCAACCGTGATGGTCGTACTTTGGTATTTTTACGGTCGTTTTCAGATTGTATTCTTGTATAATGTTCCACGAGCATCGATTTTATTGCAATATGTCGTCAGAGCTTCCAATCAAATTAGACGGAGCGGCAGATATTTTATCAAGGTTTTATCTACAGTGGTCGTACTTTGGTATTTTTACATTCGTGTTCGGTTGTATTATTTTATAGTGCTTATCACGAGCGTTGGCTTTATTAGAATATGCTGCCAGAGATTCTAATCAAGCCTAGCAGAGCGGCATAAATTTTATCAAGTTTTTATCTGCAACAGTCATACTTTGGTATTTTTACGATCGTGTTCAGGTTGTATTCTTGTATAGTGTTCCACGAGCGCTGATTTTATTGGAATATGCCGCCAGAGATTCCAATCAAACCAGGCGGAGCGGAAGAAATAAACCTGTCTTATGACAACCGCGTTGGTAGTACTTTGGTATTTTTACAATCGTTTTCCAGTTGTATTCTTGTATAGTGTTCAACGAGCGCTGGTTTTATTGCAATATGCCGCCAGAGCTTTTAATCAAATTAGGCGGAGCGACAAATATTTTATCAAGTTTTTATCCGCAACAGTCGTACTTTGGTATTTTCACGGTCGTGTTCGTGTTGTATTATTTTATAGTGTTTATCACAAGTGTTGGCTTTATTAGAATATGCCGTCAGAGATTCCAATCAAACTAGGTGGAGCGGTGAAATTTTATCAAGTTTTTATCCGCAACGGTCGTACTTTGGTATATTTACGATCATGTTCAGGTTGTATTCTTGTATAGTGTTCCATGAGCGCTAGTTTTATTGTAATACGCCGCTAGAGATCCCAATTAAACCATGCGGAGCGACAGAAATAAACTCGTCTTATGATAACCACGCTGGTTGTAATTTGGTATTTTTACTGTCATGTTTAGGTTGTTTGCTTGTATAGTTTTCCACGAGCACTAGTTTTATTTGAATATGTCGCTAGAGATTCCAATGAACCCAGACAGATCGACAGAAATAAACTCATATTATGACAACCACGCTTGTTGTACTTCGGTATTTTTACGCGACAATAATAAACCCTTATTAAAACGACAATATTACAATAAAGTAAACAATAATAAATCTATAATAACTAATGAATAAAACGACAATAATACAAATGTCTGTTTCAACTTAAAGAACAATAATACAACAATAATAACTCCTGAATAAATAGTCTGTTGCAGTTAAAACATTAATTATAATGATAAACCCTGTGTGTCCATTGATAAGCTTGTATATGCCCATTAAATGTTCTATATATTAGCATGTATGTCCATTAATAAGCTCGTATATGTCCATGTTTGTTGTGTTTCAGAAAATTTCTGTTCATTGATAGTATTAATGAGTAAATGTGTTGAAAGAAGTATAAATCGAAAAGAAAAAATTTCAGCAGCATCGATTTCACAACGTGACTAAAGTGATTTGCCATTGACAAAAAATTTGGATCACATTCTGGAATGCTATCATGACTTGAACCAGTATCTTTCTCTTTTCCTGTATACAATACTACATGTTAGCTAGTAATCTTTCATCAAACCAAAATAGCAATTAAGATTATAGGAAACATTTACTTTTGAATCTCTTATTTTTTTCCTAGTAGTCTTTTAACCTTGCATTGGATATTCCTTTTGGGCGCATCTTCGTGGGATAATTCACATTTCGCTCTTTACTTAGTGTCTTCTTCTTCTTTGATTTTGAATTTTCCAGGGGTTCTCGTCCACTCATTATGGCTTCAACATTGATTGTAAGTTTATTAAATGCCTCAAACACTAGCTTCTTGACAAGTTCATGACCTCGCATTCTGGTGCCGATCTGGTATGAAAATTTATGAATGTGATTGAGATATATGAGTCCACTTGCAGAATTTGACAATATTTCTGACACTTTACAATGTGCATAACCATAATTGTTATATATGTCCCTTTTAGCATTAATAGACCACCGAAGTAATATATATTTATCAGGGATTTTTGTAACATTTTTGTGCTGAAGAACCCTTAGAGAGCGTGAGCACATAATGATCCCATCATTTTAAATTTTTTACAATTACAGGTAATATCAGAATTACCTCTGTCCAATTTAACAATCCAGGGTCTGTCTCTGTCCTTATTATCGAGAGTTCGGATATGAAATTCTGAATCCATATTAGCGGAACACTCCACAGCAAGCCCACACAAATCATGTAGAAACTGTGCTTCAAATATTGAATATAACTTCATTGTGTAAAATATAGCAACCGTCTCAACACGGGACTACTTTTTACGGTGGGAGAAATTGAAGACTGCTGACATTTAAAATCTTCATCATTCTCATTTCTTCTTCAATACTTCATGACATTTTCAAGACCCAAAAAACATTCGGTCAAAATGCTTGTTGCCTTGGAGACACCATGACAAATCTTATTCGTGGACTCACTTCTTTGCGTTGATAGAATCTCCATTCCAAAAAAAATTTTATTGAAAGCGGTTGACCACTTATGCCTAATATTATACATATCATCAAACTAAATATTCTCATGCAAGTTTCTTTTCTCAATCATTTGACCCTAAGTTTCTTCAAACTCCTCTTCTAAGTCACATCTGCTTAGGCATTTATAAAAAAGATTATTGACTCTCTTACTACTGACGCCACAATGGATTTTTGAAGATAATTTTTTGTAAATGTGTCATCGACATAATCTATATCTTGTGTGTGGAAGACACTCTTCAATGGTTTTAGACATTGCTTGATCCTGGTCAGTGAATATTGTTATTGGATGTTTGTTATCCATTATACAGATAAAGACTTCAAATAACCACTTGAATGATTCAATCATTTCATCTGACAAAAAACCAACACCAAATAGAACATTCTACCAGTGGTGATTCACACTGACAATCAAAGCACAACATAAATTGTATTTATTCAGTCTATAACTTGTATCAAATATTATTACATCCTCAAAACAGTCATAATCGATCCGGGACATCCCATCGCACCATGAAAAATTCACCAAACAATCTGACTCATCAATTTGGAAGTCCCATGCAAACATTGGATATTCCGCTTGCCGTGTAGTGAACAATTGTATGAGATAATTAACATCCCCTAATTTAATTTGAACTCTTCTTTCTCTTTGTATGAAATTATACACATCCCTCTTTGTGCAATCAATATTCTCCACTCCTCCGACCTCAGTAGCGAGGACTCTGAATGCATCACTGGTTCTAATCCATGATTTTGTCATTGATCTGAGAATATCACAACTGATGCCACACATCTTTATGCTGGAACGCAATGGATGCTTGTCATCGTCCTCCGCCAACAGATGGATCTGACTTTCTATGAAATTCTTTACCGACCAGTTGCCTTCTAAATCAAATCAGATCATGGTTGGACAACCAATCCTTGTGTCCGCTCTTTTGAACCTCACCGTGATAGTGTTCTTCAACTCTTTCTTGAAATCAGCCTTACCACAAACAAAGTCCTTTGTCTTAAGCTTCTCTGAATTCGGCTAGAAACAACTACGTTTCTTTCGCACAGTAAATCCAATATGGTGTGCATAAACAATATTGTTCATAGGTTTCCTTCTCATTGTGGACAACCACATGAAGCAATTTCTCTGCCTCGGGTGACTGCAAATTTAAACATCAGTATTAGCACCCTAAAACGAAATTAATACAAGTTTACAGTACATAAATAACACTATCATAATACCATAATATAACCTAAATAACACCACTGCAATGCCAATATAACAACCCAATCAAATGCCGTTATGAAATGTTACTAGCATCATCGTTACAAGCCTATAATAGACACATAACACCGTGACAAACAAACATAAAACCACATTACCACCCCACCATTTAAAAGACCTTACAGGCAAAAAAACACATGCATAACACCACAATAAGACAAGCATAACACTATTAAACATCAGCATAATACACCAAAACAAAACCAAGTCAGCAGGTCCAATATTACCTTAATAACACTATGATACTACCAAAATAATACCAAATCCCCACGACAGTAACATTACAAGCAAATGATACTGTAACACTTTGACACAATTACAACGACGAGAATAGCTACCCATTAACCCCATCACGGCGACGAGAACAACACTTCATTATGACAGTTATTTAACTCACTAAAACTATGAAGAACAATCAAAAATGAAAAACAACTCTAAAAATAACCAGTATATCACCGTGATATTACCTAAATAACACCACATCCCACCCTAACGAAACTTTGTGTTACACGTCAGATAAAAACAAATTAAACTTCATTAACAATACAAATATTTTTTAAAACCTAAATCTGCAATCAAACAAGTATAACCTACCTGCCAAATTTCTTCTGCCGCATCTAAACTCTGCTCATTCCCATGATTCTTGAAAATATTTTAAGATTCCAGCTCATTGTCATGTTTCTCGTAAGTATTTTGAGATTCCAACAATATTTCATCGTCAAGAATTACTTCCATCGAACCAGATTCAACGAATACGAATGAATCCTAGAAAGACAACGAAATGAGAATATCCCGAATCCCTATACCTAAAGGAGATAAAATACCACTTTTCTGCAATTGGTGGGAATTGAAAATGACAAAAGTGCACTTTTTTTGTTGGACGGGATTCGGGCTGGGTTGGGCGCCATATAATAGAGTTTTAACCTATATAATAATAGTGAGGCAGGATCCCACGTGACAGTTTCTAATTGAGTACCACATGCAAGCTTGCATGCGTTGCACGCATGGAATAAAAATTCCTTTGCGGCAGGGCTGTCAAAACAACTCCTTCGGCTCATTATTTCGCTTATATTTGATTTTGATTGCTTTATTAAGGAAATGAGACGGGCATGTAAATAATTTTTTTAGAATCTAAATATAAATGAATAAACACGATTAAAAATTTATTCGCTTCTGTTCGACTCATTTTAACTCGAAATAATAATATAAAATATATAAATATAATTTTTTTGTATTATTTTTAAAATAATTTAATTGATTATAAGGCTACAATAATTCATAATCAATTATAATTATTAATTTAAAAAAATAGAATAAAAATATATTAAAATTTTTTTAACAGAATATTTTGATATAAATAATAATATTTAAATCTCATCCCTATCCTTAACATCCAATAATTAAGGCTATCAAAATGATTCGTTTTTCACAAATAGCTCGTGCTCGACTTGTTAAGCAACGAGCCAAACACGAAGAATTGTTTTGGCTCAATATAAAAATGAGCTAAACACAAACTGTGATATTTTTTAATGAATCGAACACAAGTCGAGCCTCAAGCTGTGACTCGTTTACAACTCTAGTAGTACTGTGAGCATTTTGGTCAAATCAATTACAATCAAAAATCAAAATATTAAACTAATTAAAATTTTATAAAATTGAATCGATTTAATAGAAATTTAGGATATTTTTGGGGCTGCTGTAACTTATTAAAAAACAGCTGTGAAACCGCTGAATAATAATATGATGCTCAAAAAGGTACAGCAACTTGCATTTTTTTTAAAAAAGTCATAGCGTGGCTAGAAAGTTGTCACCACACACAACCAATAGTTATGAGAAAAAACAAATTTCAGCGACAGTCCACCTAAACAGACAAAATTGTGTTATGGTGTCGCACTGCTACCCAAAAATATACTTAATTCAAAATAAATGATTTGGTTATAAACAAATCGAATTTTAGTCGTAAATTATAGATCTTACATGTATGATATTAATTTAATGTCATAAATTAACACTAAATTTATCAGGTTAAATGAAAATTAAAATTGAATAAATAACTGAAAAATCAAATATTTAATTTTTAAAAATCAAAAGGGAAAATGCATTTTTTAAACCAAATTGAATGAAACAAATTTGTTTGATTCAATTATTTATTTTTCCTTAATTAAAATAAAGATTATAAAATTTGTCACTTAATTTTATCAATTAATTTTTAAAATTATTAATTTTAATATATTTTATTTGAAGTTATTATTAAAATAATACATATAACTTTAATAATAATTATTGCTTAACATGTAGTATTAAAATAATTTACCTAGTTATTCAAAATATGAATGTGGATATTAATTTAGATTTTTTTTATTTATTAATTTAGAAAATAATTTATGATCAATCAAAAAAGTTATATATATTATTAAATCATTTTGAGATGTAAGGACTTTTACTGTTTGTGCGCATAAACTCTGTAAAGACCTTGCGTAGAGAAAAAGAGAAATAAATGTGATTCTTAAGAGAAAATCTTAGAAAATGTATTGAATATTTTTCTCTGAAGAAACAGAAAAATTTGGTCCTACAAAAAATTAAGAGTGAGAAAGAGAGGAATTCCCATTTGAAAATAAAAAAAAGTCAAGAGAGTCCCTATCTCATACCAGTCTTCCCCCTAAAGTCTTGATGAAAAGAATATGATGGTGGTGCTAGACAATGTCAGTACGATGCCCATTCCTAATGTATTCATGAAAAGATGGGGTCCTAATTGTCGACACTTTTATTAATAGATTGATAAATATTCTTACTGATCATAATAAGGCTCTTTGTTAGCCGTCATTGCCGAAGTCAGCTAGGCTGTCTTTTCAAGAAGAATATACACAATCACTTTTACGTACAAGCTCTATTCAACTACTTCGACAGATGAGCTCAATTTAATCACTTTGACAAATGATTTTATTCAACAAAATTTATAAAAATTTTTAACTAAAACACTTTCTTCACCAAACTTCAAATTTAAGTACTATCATAATTATCTTCTTTTTCTTTGAAAAAAAAAAAAAAACTTGGCCATATAAAACTCAAATTTATTCATGTTTACGAGTCCATATTATGGCTATCATATAAAAAAAACTAAAATATTTCAAAAAGGGTATAAAAAAATCATTTATAGAAAAATTATATTGACCATGCTGATCAACCATATTAAACTTGAATTTTTTTTTAATTTAAAATGTTTTTTAAATTATATATATAGTATCAATTTTGCCATTTTTCTTATTATTAATATTTTTTATTAACGAAAAATCAGAAAAATCACAATAAAAGAGAATATTATTATCGCATAAAATCTTATTTATCATGATTATGAAATTTAAATAGATACAACAAAAAGTAGCTATGAAATTAAACAAATTTGTCTT
This sequence comes from Phalaenopsis hybrid cultivar, assembly GCA_002079205.1. NCBI lineage: Eukaryota > Viridiplantae > Streptophyta > Magnoliopsida > Asparagales > Orchidaceae > Phalaenopsis > Phalaenopsis hybrid cultivar. The sequence continues at coordinate 100,710 of JXCR01144883.1, read as the reverse complement.
AAAATTACTGTTTATGGTGTTTTAATTTTCTTTTATAAATTTATATGAAAAAGCGATCAAATAAAAAAGGGATAATAACAGATGAAAAAATCTTTACAAAATTGGTCACTATAATTATCATAATGGAAGCTGCAATAATTACAAAAATTATAGTGGGCACTGTAAATTGTCATCAATTTTCTTACAATTACCACACTACAAATTTTTTTCAAATCACTTAAGGCTCCGTTTAAGAAGGCTTACGTTCGAAGGCACTCAACACCACCGCCAGAGGAAGACATTTGACCACCGAACATTTTCAGAATGTCTCCGGATGACAAAGTGGAAGAATGAGAAAATTTTGTCATTTTAGAATGCTCGTGAGGAGTCATGTTCCACGACGGGACTTTTGAAGGAGCTTCGCCTTCAAACGGAGCCTAAGTTGATTTGGAACACGAGTCTTACACTAGTTAACTCGAGCTCTAAATTATCATCATATTTGTTATCGGACTGAATATTGACACTCATAAATGTTTTGATCACAACAAGAAATACCTGAAATATCAATAATTGCCTTGATCAAGATGCGCTACATAGTGAATACTTGAGGAAATGATAATTTGACATAAACATGATAAAAAGATGAAGAGTGCAAAGTTCAAAACTTTGAATCATATTTGAGAAACATGGTCTTACATTGCTATAATATAAAATATATTCCTTTCAGATGGAGGAAGCCAGAGACAAAGCACCAGAAGAGGATCTCTAGAAGAACAAATGCAAGTGTGCCCCACTTTCTGGAGTGGAAGAAGGTTTGAAGGAAGGATTCTGTCAAGTTCAACTGCCATAAAATACAGATGTGATGATTAGTATTTGGGGCTTTTCCATATATACCACCCAATTCCTATCTATTTACATACCTGACACCTAATTACTAATTTTTACATTCATACTACCCAAATCATTCATAACACATAAAAAATACCACTATTTTTAACGTTTAAAAGGTGAAATGCACCTTTTCATGCATAGGTGAGGTGTCATATATTTAAAAATTGGAGTTTAGGTGTTAGATATGTAAATACAAAGGGATTAAGTGTTATGTATGTAAATCTTCCTTAGTATTTTTATAGCTTGAAGCCAGTGTCATCAGATGTGTGGCAAGCATAACCAAAATATTCCTATTTAATGTGCATTAGTAAATTTTCTTTAAGTCATATAGGAGTAACAAATTAAAATTTAATCATGACTGATCTTAAAGACAAGAAATTTATCTTGAATTCAGTATAATATATGAGTACATGATCATAAACTGTGTTGCAATTATTGCTGAAGAGATTCAATGATTTCGAAATTCTTCACCATTAAATTCTGGTCAGGATATACATACCCTTTTGTTGGGGGAAGATTTGCATGCATGCCACTCAAATCTTATTTATTTCCATATCTAAAACCTAAACTTCAATTTCTATGTATCTTACCTATATGCATGAAAGGTTGTATTTCACCTTCTAGAAGTTAAAATAGTATATTTTTTTATGTGATATAAAAGAATTGGATCGTATAAATAAAAAAACCAAAGAAATTTAAGTCTTTGATATGAAAATAGACAAGAATTGGGTGGTATGTATGGATGCAAATGCCCACTTTTCATTTTATAACCAAGCAATCTAGTTTAGAGTGATTGCAGGGATATAGAAATAATAACTATCTTCAGATCTTGAAGAAATTTAGAAACAATAAGAAGCGTCATTATTATTTACAAAATTAACGCCCAAATATACAGTTAGAAAATTGACAAAAGCATAAAATAGGAGTCGAAATTTTTTTTGTTGTAAATTTCTATATTTGAACAGGAATAACAAAATAGGAGAACAATCTACTTCCAAAGGCTATGCAATAACAAGAAGTGACATTTACGCTTTACATATCGAAATCTTCGTTATTCACAAAGTAACAATAAAGTGATGCTAAGAAAGTCTTTGTAAGAATGTTACCAATCTGATGCTAAGTTGGGATATAACTTAGCTAAACAACCCGTCCATTGACCTTCTCAGAGATGAAGTGTCTGTTAATCTCTATATGTTTGATTCGATCATGATCCATCAAAATCTTTGAAATATTGATGGTTGGCTGACAATCATTGAACATCTTAATAGTTATTTGGTTCTCCATGTGAAGTTCCACCAATTCACAAATTCCTAGGGCAAGTTTCTACACTGTTTATTGCCACCACAACTTGCATTTTACTTCTCCACGTAACAAGGTTACCCCATACAAATGAATAGTAAACCATGATAGCTCTTCTATCATTCCGTTGTCCTACCCAGCTAACATCAATGTAGACTTCAATATCACGGTTCTCAATCTTCTTGAACAACAATCCACATACTTGAATCATCTTTAGACCTTAGGATTCGAAAGGCCACTTCTAAATGATCTTCATTCGAATCTTTCATCCTGACTCACTACACTACAAAAAAAGAAATGATAGGTCTTGTATCCGACAGATAAATAAGTTTCCCAAAAAGTATATGATACGTCCATTTTTCAACTGAGGTGTTATCCTCTTCTTTCGATGGTCGTCAATTGGGATCCATAGGAGTATCTGTCGGTTTGCATTCGAACATTCGAGTCTAATTTAATAAGTCAAGGATATATTTTCTCTGGGGTATGGCAATGCCTCATTTGAATCTAGCCATTTTCATTCCCATAAAATATCTTAAAGTTCCAAGATCTTTGCTCTCAAACTCAGAAATCATTATTCTTTTGATTGTTTCAAATTCCCTTATGTCATTGCCTAAAAGAATAATATCATTTACAAATACGATAAGGATGACCATCATACCTTCTTGATTTGATTTCACAAATAAAATATGATCAGCCTGACACTGATAATACCAATTAGCAAGAATAGTCTTGGTGAATCTTTTAAACCATACTCTGGGAGATTGTTTCAACCCATATAATAATTTCTTTATTAGTTATTTAATCCTAGAGGTATCTCCATATACACTTCTTCGAGATCCCCATTAAGAAATACATTTTAATGTCAACCTATAGTAAGGATCAATCCTANAAGCAGGGGGTGATATGTGAAGTAATAATTTGAGGACTACAAATTATTTGAAGAATCCCCAGAAGGAAACCAGAGAAAAGCAAGATTATGCATAATTTGAGGATAGTAAACTCCATGCCATTTTCAGCAGATTGCCCAACTTGTCTCAATAGACCCGTTTAACCACCATCAATCAAAATATAGTACAAACTAGAGGGAGAGATGAAGTTTTCTATTGACATTTAAATTGTTGAGGAATTTTTATGATGGGAAAAGACGATCAGACAGTGAAAATCAATTTTAATTTCATTTTTTATCACGAACAATTAATCATCCAAAATAATAATCGAAGAAGTCACTAACAAAAAGAATTAATTCAATTCCATTCCTACCTTGGCAATTCCAAAATCCCGGGCCAATTCATGACATGAAGTATCAAACCAAGTGTTATAGTTGGCTTTCTAGAGGTGGTCTCGTAGATTCTAATGTGCAGATGATGCTGATTGGAGGCAACAAAGAAAACTATAGAATGTCCAATTTCTCGAAGATAATGAGATCGTGAAGTTACCACAAAGCATTTGAAGAATAATTTATCATCTTAACCTTATCCTAACTATTTTGTGTTCGATTTATTAATAATTATTTTCTAGTCATACATATTGAGTACTGCATTGTGTTAACTTTTAGGGACATTTACATTCATGCCACACAATTCCTACTTATTTACATATCCAACACCTAAACTTTTCTTATGACAACAATAATACCACCATTTTAACTTTTAAAAAGTGAAATACAGTTTTCAAGCATAGGTAAGGTGATTTATATGTAGAAATTAAAATTTAAGAGCTAAATATATAAATACATAGGAATTGAATGGTATGTCTGTAAATCTTCCTAATTTTTATTAGCACGCGTATTTCATTATAACTTCATGTCAAGTTGCTTTTGGAGTTCCTATAGAATACCCGCAACTGCAGGAAGTTTTGTGGGAAGAGTGAATGAGCCAAAGCACAGTTTGCTTCTACATTGTAGTTTCTCCAATACTACTCATAAGGAGTATATATCGACTCTTAAGGACTCATATGCCCTTTAAGACACATAATAAAAATCAAATAGGTCTAATTATCTAATACTCATTAAATCACACATTGCATTTATTCCTAACATTGTATCATTTTTTTGTCCTATATCGCTTTATGTGAAATAAAGTCGCTAATGCTCCTATGGATAACCATAAGTCTAATTTCTAAAACTTTGTCGTTAATAAATTAGACCTCATAATCTCTCCACTGCAATCATTTACTTACTATATTTTTCTAAGTTTTACAAGATATGGGTACTAAAAAATAATAATAGAGAAATTAATCATTAATATTAATCATCAACATTATTAAAAAAATAAAGTGACACAAAAGTGTGATAGTTTTGAGCATCATGAATANAACTAGGGGTGTCAATTTGGATAAGCTGGTTGGTTTCGAGTCTGACCCGAAAATGACCCAACTCGAATAGGGCCACAACCTGAACCTAACTCCAATAATAAACGGGTCGAAAATTAAGACCTGGTCCCGATCCAAACCCGAGTTTGACCCGCTAACTCAAACCTGACTCAAAATTGCAAGCTTATTTGGGTCATGTTTGAATTTTCAGGTTCAACCCGAACCCAACCCGAACCCAACCCGAATAATAAACAAGTCGAATTCTTTGACCTATACCCTACTCGAATCGTGTTGGTGTGTCGAGTCAATTTTTGACATCCCTACTCTTAACTGTGTTAAGTTTCACCACAGGTGCAAATGTCTCTTAATAGTCGATCTCAAAAGACTGGTGCAAATGTCTCTATACACCCATCTTTTTCGTATTTAATAGTGAATAACAATTGCACTCTACAATTCTTTTCCCAAGTGGCAGAGTTGTTATGGTATATGTACCAATCTTTTCAATGACAAACATCTCTTCTTGTGCAGCCTTTTTCCAAAGAGAAATAGATAAGGCTTCTTGGGTTGAAATTGAGACCTGAACGTTATCCAAGTTCGGAACAAAAGATTTATAAAAGGATAAAACTTTTTATATGTGTCATAAATTTTTCTATCTAGTATTTTATGCATTCTTGTGCACCTTCCTCTTGGTGTTCATGATGTGTTCACCCAATCTCTTAGTAAATACTTGTGGTGTATAGTTGGTTATGGTGATTTACGTTCTTAACTTTGCATAATATCTATTACATGCTCACTGTGTTTTTTACTTTCTGGTGTACACGAGTTCTTGGCTCTTGGTGGGAGTTGTGGGCCACAAGTTGTGTTGTACCATCAATGTTCTGAATACTTACTGGAACTGCTGATTGAGTATATTAAGAGAACTCACTATGAGCACCTGTTCAAATGTCAAGATGCACCAAAATTTACTATCCATTTTGATGATCATATGGTAGATATAGAGGTAAGAGAGCATGCGTATCACAAGTACCTTTGGCTGAGTGAGCATAAATATCATTGCTCCTCTTGGATGACGATAAGGTGGATGCATCCTCAGTCACATCACCTGCCTCTCTACTTCCACTTCAATATTTCTAAGAGCTCATGATCCTCATCGTTAAAGACTACCCTGTCTCTACCTCATTCTCCGCAGCCATCAGATTCACCCGATGGTCCCCTCTTCCACCCCTTTGGCCCCCATGATTACAACCACGACCTCTAGACTGTTCACGTCCACCTGTCTCTCTCCTTGGGTGGCTTTGGACAAGCATTGCTTAAGTGTCTCACTTCTCTATGGTTGTAGCACTTGTCGGTCTCCCCTCAACACCTGTCATAACTGAGCTCGAGGCAGCCAAAGTTGATAGTGTACTTGGAAGTCCACTCGGCTCAGAGTGTGACATCATGGGACTCTCCTCCTATATCTTCTCGGCGATGGTCTCATCTAATGAGGAATCATTGCCTGGGCTAAGAGGACCAATATCCTATGATCAAAGGGCGATTTTAGATGAGTCAGAAACTGCATAGTCCACATCAGTGCAAAAATCTTCCCCTTCTTACACCTCAAATCACCATAGCTTGACATAGGTGAGAAATAATCAAGATATTGCAACAGCCGCCCCAGCTCTATGTAGTACACCTGAATCGATCTATCACTCTGTACCACTACCTCTATGCAACTAGCTCCTTGTATGAACCCAACTAAGACCTTCAGAACTTCGGGAACAGTCTTCCCCAGAAGATCCAATCCTTGATCTCTCGCACTATCTCTGTCTCCTAACATCCTCAATCACAATGATAAGTCTAAAGCACACAAAACACACACGACTTCCTGCAAGTTCGTGCGATCGACTTTGCCTTTGAGAGGAAATTTACAATCCCAAAAGAAATGATGAAGAAGATTGTGGAGTTTCATTCAAACCAATGTTAGCCTTCCGAGGGACGAGCGAAAGCATCTGAAGTGGACGCGAGAGACAATAATCAGAAGGATTCACGCAAAACCAGGACAACATCTTTGTTTTACATGAATCTGAAACCGCGGAATCGAGCATAAGAATTGAGAGGGTACTCGAGCGACAATACTTGGAAGGAATAGTGTGATATCCGTGCAGCTGGAACGAACGAAAGCAGCTTGGATAGAGGGAAGGAATTCAGAGCAGACTTGAGCATGCAGTAATTCTGAGGTTGGGCATTTCTCCCCTCAATATGTGCTCATACCGCTACCATCGGGTATAGAAAACTGGGATTGAGATATCGATCCGAAAGGTGTTGGAGGCCGAGATCATACAACGTAGTGTGAATCCCTTCTCTAGCCCTGTCTTTCTATTTAAGAAGGATGGAAGTTGATGTTTCTATGTGGATTATCGAGCAGTGAATAAAAAAAGTAGTACTTGGCAAATATTTCATCTCGACGACTGATGAGCTACTTCACAAGTTGTTTGGGCAGCAGTATCCTTTCGAATTGGCTTGAAGTTAGGGTACCAATAGATCTAGGTATGACCATAAAATGCGCACAAGACAGTATTTCGAACTCATGATGGCCACTATGAATTTCTGATTAAATAGAAGAGATTGTTAGATAAGAATGCCACATCAGAATCAAACAACTTGATTCAATAGTTTTTTCTTTTTTTCACCTTGAGGTCAAGCTGATTTTCTTAGAATGGATTATTGTTACGTCAGTGCCTCAGAACAATCTAATAGTTTATTAGTTATTATTGTGGTTTAAAATAGGACTTCCTATGCTTAAGGTTAGGGTATACTTGAGATTGTGGTCTTGGATTGTTAGAGATAACCTTCCTCTTGAATTATAGGTGTTGGGAGAGATCGCTTACCTCTCACACTGTAGGTGTTTATCTTTATGTATTAGAGTTGTGTTGTTGTATTACTAAGNACATCTACTCTCCTAATCGGATCATCAACTGGTTGACGTTTGATGTGACCAAACCATCTAAGATGACTCTCTTTAATTTTGTCCGCCACTAGAGCTGCACCAACCCTATCACGGATATATTCATTTCACATTTTATCTCTAAGTGTAAAGCCACTCATCCACCTAAGCATTCTCGTCTCGGCAACACTTAACTTAGTTTTATGCTTCTCTTGTAAAGGCCGTCATTCAGTGCCATAGAGCATTGCAGGTCTCACCACCATCTTATAAAATTTTCCTTTCAATCTAAGTGGTACTCTTCTAAAACACAATATGCCCGAAGCATTCCTCCACTTTAACAAACCAACTTGAATTCTACTAATAACATCCCCATCTATATCACCATCACTTTGAACAATAGACCCGAGATATTTAAAGCATTCACACCTTTTAATATTTTGATCACCCCATAGTTACAACTCAGTCACTAGAGCTACTACTACCATTTCATGTATTCAGTTTTAGTTCTACTCAAACAAAGGCATTTAGACTCCAATGTAGACCTCCATAATTCAAATTTTTCTTGGGCATTTTCTCTAGTCTTATCCACGAGAAGGATATCATCAGCGAAAAACATACACCAAGGCACATCCTCCTGTAAATGTAGAGTAAGAGCATCCATAACTAAATCAAAAAGATATGGGCTTAAAGCCGACCCCTGATATAATCCAACTGAAATAGGAAAATATTTGGTCAATCCTCATCTTGTTTGAACACAAGTAACAACTCTAGTATACATATCTTTAATGACTTGAATATAAGTCATATCAACATAACACAAGTAACAGTTCTAGTATACATATCTTTAATGACTTGAATATAAGTCATATCAACACCTTTCTCGTAACAGCTCTAGTATACATATCTTTAATGACTTGAATATAAGTCATATCAACACCTTTCTTTCTTTCTTCCACAACTCTAGTATACATATCTTTAATGACTTGAATATAAGTCATATCAACACTTTTCTTCTCTAGAACTCTCCAAATGATCTCTTGGAACCTTATCATAAGCTTTTTCTAAATCAATAAAAATCATATGTAGATCATCCTTATTCTCTCTGAACTTCTCCATCAAACCTCTCAATGAATGTATAGCTTCCATAATAGACCTGCCGACATAAATCCAAATTAATTACGAGAAAACTTTGTCATATGTCTTAATCTATGTTCAATTACACTCTCGCATAATTTTAAAGTATGACACATCAACTTAATTCCTCTATAATTTACACACTCTTATGCATCCCCTTTATTCTTAAAATAATATTAAAAAGTTTAGAAAGCCAAGAAACTCCCAAATCTCATACATATTTCCACACTTCAATTGGGATATCATCAGGTTCTACAGACTTTCCACCATTGGTTCTCTTTAAAGCCTCATCAACTTCTTTTTTACTAATGCGACGGTAAAAATAAAACTTTCTATTATTATTAACAATATTAAGATCACTAAGTTCGATCGTATTTTCAGAAACTTCAATAAAAAGTTTATCAAAATAACTCACCCACCTATGTTGAATATCTTTTTTCTACGAAAAACACTTTTAAATTTTCATCTTTAATACACTTTACCTGAATTAAATCTTTACTTTTCATTTCTGTTTGTTTGGCTAGTTCATACATATATTTTCACCCTTTTTAGTATCTAATTTAATATAAAGATCACTAAAAATAAAATTTTTTGTGTCACAGATTGTTCTCGTAGACTTCTTACGGACCATTTTAAGTAATAGAACAAAGTTATTATTGGACATGTTGATGTATAAAAGGTTGAGGAGAATTAGATCAACTTTGAAGCATGTTTTTTTTTTTTGGATAAAATAAAAATAAAGGCTTCTTTTTAAAAACATTATTGTTAAATTGTCAAAACATATGAATTTTCATGTAATTTAAATTGTTATGATATGGCAAATAATCAAGTGCATTTAGAATAAATTTAATAGACTGTGTGAAGAGTATGTGGTGTTGAGACTTGAGTATATTGAGTTTAATAAGGATATACATAGTCAAGCATTGCAAGCCACAAGATTCAAGGAATAAAATTGTGGAGTAAACAAAGAATATTCAATTATAGTAAGGTCATGCTAAGGTTCAAATGCCATTGATGCAGAAAGTTCTCTTATATATGGTACATGTAGAAACAGAAATTATTGCTAAAAAAAATAGAGCCTTACAAGTTACAACATTTACAAATAAATTCATAGACTTCATCTATTTACAGATAGAACCCTACATTAGATACAAATCTCAATACTCGCCCTCAAGATAACAAACTAAGCCCATCTTGTCACATAACTTAAACAAATCTAATGAGCTAAGTCCTTTAATGAGGCAGTCAACCACCTGCTCTCTATTAACTACATAACTTAGTTCTAACAATCCGCTATTAAGCTTCTCCTTGATGAAGAATTTATTAATATACAAATGTTTAATTCTATCGTGTTGTACAGGGTTGTTAGCAATGATTATATCTGACTTGTTGTCACACCACAACTTCATTTGAGTTCTCTGATCCACTTTGAGTTCAACCAACAAGGCTTTCAACCACATCATCAAGAAACTGCATAGTCCTCATCTGTGCAAATATCCCTCCCTTCTTGCGTTTCGGATCACCAAAACTAGACATAGGTGAGAAGCGATCAAGATCCTACCACAACTGCTACAGGTCCATAAACTACTCCTTAATCAATCTGTCACCCTGAACCACTCTCTCTATCTCACGCTAAATCTGAAGCACTCTCATATGATTCTCAGCTTGGCCCAAATGTCGCTGACCTTTCAAATGTAATTCACTGATGAGGCAATCAATGGAACGATCGAGTTGAGTAATTAGGTGTAAAGCAAAGCATGTGTGGTCCTCCACTCATCCATCTTAGTACTATCACTATTTGGCTCGATCCCCCATTAGGAATCCTTTTAGTCTCTTCTCAGCTAGAGCAACCTTGATTCAACGCAACCAACTCAGATACATGGCCAGCCCATCAAGCTTCAGATCCATAGGAGGGAGATCAAGTTTCATTTGCATCGAAGCATGTGCTGAGATAATGGCTCTAGTCGAGATGCTAGCTCCTTGTATGAGCCTGACAAAGAACTTTGGAACTTTTGGGCTTTGGAACTTCAAGATCTATCTTACCCAGAAGTTCCAATTCTATACCTCATGCACCATCCCCTTTTGCTAACGTCCTCACAGGAAATTATCATGTCATTCCTTGGAACCAAGAAAAACTTTGCCTCGCCTGTTACTTCTTTCCTAGAGCGCAAATCAACCGCAAAAACACTATGAAACCAATGCTTGCTTGTCTGGTTTTGCAGCAGAGAACTCCAAAGGTCCACTTCTATAGTTTCGCAGCAAAAAAAAACTCCAATACGCCCGCGTCTTTGTCTTATATTCCTCGCAAGAAGATCTCCTTAGTGTCTTCACAGTTAGGCGACTGTAGCACAACGATCCTGCCGCGTCCTCCGTGCTAAGCTCCGATCACAACTGTACTTCCATGCAATTCCACGCCGTTGTCGCCGCCCCAGATAGCTTCGCGTCTCTGCATGCGTACGCAAATCCTGGCTAGGTTTTTAGCACTCATAACAAGTTGAATTATTTTGTGAAAAACCTTACTCATTTCATTACAACATCACCTTATATAGAGCATTACAATATTGACAAATAAGTCCCTAGGCTTCTTCTATTTACAAATAGAACCCTACATTAGATACAAATCTCAATAAGAATGCATACAAAATAGGGGCATTTAGATAGATGCCACCCAATTCCTATACATTTACATATCTAAACTTTATTTTTTACATTTATAAATGTTTCATATCACATTAAAAATACCGAAATTTTAACTTTTAAAAACTGAAATACACCTTTAATGCATGGGTAAGGTGGCATGTGCATAGAAATTGAAGTTTAGGAGTTAGATATGTAAATGCATATGTATGTAAATCTTCCTACAAAATATAAGATGATGATTACTACCAAGTTATTTGATGGTGTTCTCCAATAAAATCCTTGTAGAGCAGCCGGAAAGAGTTCTCCTGCTGCCAATACATACACAAAAAGCGCGTTCATGCCCATCCACTGAAGTAATNAGCAGCCGGAAAGAGTTCTCCTGCTGCCAATACATACACAAAAAGCGCGTTCATGCCCATCCACTGAAGTAAAATAGATGGCTTCTTAATATTTTTAACATCAACCTGCATGAAAAGAGAGTTAGCTGTCATTTTAAATTCGGTACTATATAAGGAAGATTGAGGATTGAGATTACGTTGATAAACAATTAGCAAACTTATAATAAATTTTATGAATAATTCTTAGAGGCCTTTGCATACATAGAACACAATTCTTATGTATTTACATATCTCACATCTAAACCTTCAAATTTACACAAATAGCAATTAAATTTTTAAATTCACATAAAAAATGACAGTATTATCAAATTTTCATAGTGAAGTCCACCTTTTCATGCATAAAATTAAAGCACCAAAGTGTTATATATGTAAATATGAAACTTTAGGTGTGAGATGACTTTACGATGCCATTGTAAGTTAGAGATAGAGAGAGAGAGTGCTGGAGAGAGAAAGAGAGGGAGATGGGGAAGAGGGAATGCGGTCGAATAGAAAGAGAAAGAGAACAAAGAGGGTGAGATAGAAGTTAGAGAGGGAGAGGGAGAGGGAGAGGAAGGAGGGGACGAGTAGCAAGTTTTGAGCAAGATTTAACTAAAATCCAAAAGTCTTAGAGTTCCTCATCTCCTTCACGGCTAATGGCACCGCCAATGCCATCTTCCCACAACTTCCTATGCAGCTCCCCCATATGTTGTTGATCGCATTGAGGCTATCTCACGCAAGCTCCTGACACGCCTTCCTCGCTTCTTTATCATAGAGGGTTTCAGTAGTTTGGGTTGGAACCAGGGAAGATGAGACGGGAATAGGGGACTGGANATTCATAGACTTCATCTATTTACAGATAGAACCCTACATTAGATACAAATCTCAATACTCGCCCTCAAGATAGCAAACTAAGCCCATCTTGTCACATAACCTAAACAAATCTAATGAGCTAAGTCCTTTAATGAGGCAGTCAACCACCTGCTCTCTATTAGCTACATAACTTAGTTCTAACAATCAGCTATTCAGCTTCTCCTTGATGAAGAATCTATCAATATCCAAATGTTTAATTCTATTGATTTGCACCAAGTTGTTAGCAATGATTATATCTGACTTGTTGTCACACCACAACTTCATTTGAGTTCTCTGATCCACTTTGAGTTAAACCAACAAGACTTTCAACCACATCATCAAGAAACTGCATAGTCCTCATCTGTGCAAAGATCCCTCCCTTCTTGCGTTTCGGATCACCAAAACTCGACATAGGTGAGAAGTGATCAAGATCCTACCACAGCTGCTACAGGTCCATAAACTACTCCTTAATCAATCTGTCACCCTGAACCACTCTCTCTATCTCACGCTAAATCTGAAGCACTCTCATATGATTCTCAGCTTGGCCCAAATGTCGCTGACCTTTCAAATGTAATTCACTGATGAGGCAATCAATGGAACGATCGAGTTGAGTAATTAGGTGTAAAGCAAAGCATGTGTGGTCCTCCACTCATCCATCTTAGTACTATCACTATTTGGCTCGATCCCCATCAGGAATCCTTTTAGTCTCTTCTCAGCTAGAGCAGCCTTGATTCAACGCAACCAACTCAGATACGTGGCCAGTCCATCAAGCTTCAGATCCATAGGAGGGAGATCAAGTTTCATTTGCATCGAAGCATGTGCTGAGATAATGGCTCTAGTCGAGATGCTAGCTCCTTGTATGAGTCTGACAAAGACCTTTGGAACTTTTGGGCTTTGGAACTTCAAGATCTATCTTACCCAAAAGTTCCAATTCTATACCTCATGCACCATCCCCTTTTGCTAACGTCCTCACATGAAATAATCATGTCATTCCTTCGAACCAAGAAAAGCTTTGCCTCACCTGTTACTTCCATCCTAGAGCGCAAATCAACCGCAAAAACACTACGAAACCAATGCTTGCTTGTCTGGTTTTGCAGCAGAGAACTCCAAGGGTCCGCTTCTATAGTTTCGCAGCAAAAAAAAAAAAAAACACCAATAGCGCCCGCGTCTTTGTCTTATATTCCTCGCAAGAAGATCTTCTTAGTGTCTTCACAGTTAGGCGACTATAGCACAACGATCCTGCCTCGTCCTCCGTGCTAAGCTCCGATCACAACTGTACTTCCATGCAATTGTCGCCGCCCCAGGTAGCTTCGCGTCTCTGCATGCGTATGCAAATCGTGGCTAGGTTTTTAGCACTCATAACAAATTGAATTATTTTGTGAAAAACCTTACTCATTTCATTACAACATCACCTTATATAGAGCATTGCAATATTGACAAATAAGTCCCTAGGCTTCTTCTATTTACAAATAGAACCCTACATTAGATACAAATCTCAATAAGAATGCATACAAAATAGGGGCATTTAGATAGATGCCACCCAATTCCTATACATTTACATATCTAAACTTTATTTTTTACATTTATAAATGTTTCATATCACATTAAAAATACCGAAATTTTAACTTTTAAAAACTGAAATACACCTTTAATGCATGGGTAAGGCGGCATGCACATAGAAATTGAAGTTTAGGAGTTAGATATGTAAATGCATATGTATGTAAATCTTCCTACAAAATATAAGATGATGATTACTACCAAGTTATTTGATGGTGTTCTCCAATAAAATCCTTGTAGAGCAACCGGAAAGAGTTCTCCTGCTGCCAAAACATACACAAAAAGCGCGTTCATGCCCATCCACTGAAGTAAAAGAGATGGCTTCCTAATATTTTTAACATCAACCTGCATGAAAAGAGAGTTAGCTGTCATTTTAAATTCGGTACTATATAAGGAAGATTGAGGATTGAGATTACGTTGATAAACAATTAGCAAACTTATAATAAATTTTATTAATAATTCTTAGAGGCCTTTGCATACATAGCACACAATTCTTATGTATTTACATATCTCACATCTAAACCTTCAAATTTACACAAATAGCACTTAAATCTTTAAATTCACATAAAAAATGACAGTATTATCATTTTTTCATAGTGAAATCCATCTTTTCATGCATAAAATTAAAGCACCAAAGTGTTATATATGTAAATATGAAACTTTAGGTGTGAGATGACTGTACGATGCCATTGTAAGTTAGAGATAGAGAGAGAGAGAGTGCTGGAGAGAGAAAGAGAGGGAGATGGGGAAGAGGGAATGGGGTCGAATATAAAGAGAAAGAGAACAAAGAGGGTGAGATAGAAGTTAGAGAGGGAGAGGAAGGAGGGGACAAGTAGCAAGTTTTTAGCAAGATTTAACTAAAATCCAAAAGTCTTAGAATTCCTCATCTCCTTCACGGCTAATGGCACCACCAATGCCATCTTCCCACAACTTCCTATGCAGCTCCCCCATATGTTGTTGATCGCATTGAGGCTATCTCACACAAGCTCCTGACACGCCTTCCTCGCTTCTTTATCATAGAGGGTTTCAGTAATTTGGGTTGGAACCAGGGAAGATGAGACGGGAATGGGGGACTGGTAGTGCGGTACGAGTTTTTTTTTCTTTCCTTACTAATAAAATGAGAGCCGTAATGCCTTAAGCCTGAAAGCTCGTATTGAGGCGAGAGGGGAGGTCATATACTGGAATGGAATTGCCCCAGCTTCATACTATTTTAGAACATCAATAATTCATAAATCGATATAAGATCTTAACGAGATTGGAACCGGTGAAGTAACAAAATGCCATTGAGTTTTTGAAAACAAATGTAGAAGCAGGGGGTGATATGTGAAGTAATAATTTGAGGACTACAAATTATTTGAAGAATCCCCAGAAGGAAACCAGAGAAAAGCAAGATTATGCATAATTTGAGGATAGTAAACTCCATGCCATTTTCAGCAGATTGCCCAACTTGTCTCAATAGACCCGTTTTACCACCATCAATCAAAATATAGTACAAACTAGAGAGAGAGATGAAGTTTTCTATTGACATTTAAATTGTTGAGGAATTTTTATGATGGAAAAAGACGATCGAACAATGAAAATCAATTTTAGTTTCATTTTTTATCACNAGCTGGTTGATTACCCTCCCGGTAATTGAAACTCCATATGACATTCATATTAGAAATTAAACTTTTAATCCTAATTATATACTAAAGTATATCCTAAGGGGCGTCGACACCATTTGCCAAAATATCAATCAAGATACAATTATCACATTTAAAAATAATAAACTGCTAGCTGAGAGAATGAGCCAATATAGCTGCTGTTAAAATAACTCGAGCCACAGCCTCTATAGGAGAATTAACATAAGGAGAAGAGAAGAAGAGAGTACAGTTCCCTGCATGATTCCTTGCAATGCCCCCACAACCAACATTGGTGGCTTTCCAACTCCCATCCGTGTTAAATTTAATCCACACTTTAGGAGGTGACCGCCTGTCGGCGTTAAAAGGGGGGAAGTTAAAAATTTTGTGGGTGACTTGTTCAAAAGTTGTCCGTAAGAAGCTGTCGGTCGCTGGAAGTGAATTCCCGTCGCCCGCTTCGGCAGGACGTTTTAATTTACATATACATATATAATTTTAGAAAAATATGAAATCAAACTGACCTCATATTCTCCGCAGTTTAAATGAAAGAACGCTCTACCTCAAATCCTGTATTTATCCCGAGGCAAGACTTGAGGATGAGGCTCGATCAAATAAACTAAGAAATATATGACATCCATTTGGTCTGTGAAACCGTTTAATTTACCGACAAGTTCTCATATTTAATACAAAGAATTAAATATGGTTTATTTTAGGCTGGGTTCGGAAAAGCTTTCTATAAGGGCAAACCCCTATAGTTAATTACATCTTAAATGACCGAAGTCACCTAAGAAAACTCTCGATAAAAATCAGCGAATACTATCTTCAAGGAAGTCAAAAGGATATGACTTTTCAACGAAATCAGATGAAGAGGTGTGAAAGGGGAAATGCTAGAACCTGGAACATTGTTGAGGAATCCAAATGAAGCGAACCTCGGAGGCTTCCCAGTCTATTCTATGATTTGGCTTCAGTTTCAAGAAGAAATTATTCAAGTGTTTCATCCTGTCAATTTTATTTAATTAGGACTTATATTTGCGTGACATGGTCACACAAATCGCCTAGAAGATATGAGGGTTTACGTCGTACCGGACGACAATCTCGGAACCTAGAATGAGTTAGGGCTTAAATCGTACAGCAGAATTATGTGAATGCCTAAAGAAAAGGTGGAGGATTTATGTTGCGCTAGACAAACAACCTCGAAATTCTATGGACTGTTATTTAATTTCTAGGAAAAGGAATGGTTTTGATGGGGAAGACATGTTCTGCTGTTGAAGATGGTCGTGTTGCCCACAGCGCTACCTCCAAGTTCCTCGACGTGACGAGTTTAAGTTTTCTAGGGTGTGCAGTTATAGTGTCAAATCAAACTGCCCTATGGTTATAGTCCTCTAAACATCCTATATAAAAAGGAAACATGTTTGAAGCTATATAATATAAAGTGTGCAGTACAGGGCAAACAGTAGGATGCATGTAGAACAGTAGTAGACAAAAACAGGAGCAGCATAATGTGCTATGCAGGAAGAACAGTAGCAAGTAGAAACATGAATAATATAACATGTTATACAATACTTTAACAGGTGGAAAAACATGAGTAATATGACATGCTATACAGTACAGTAGCAGGTGAAAAAAAACAGTAATATGACATGCTATACAGTACAGCAGCAGGTGGAAAAACAGGAAAATAAAGTACTGAAAAAAATAAAGCAAACTTATACGCCTGTGAGATCCGATGTTCCTTAAGTATAGCAAGCCTAAATGCATCTCAAAAAGCAAAGTCCGGAAGAAAACGTCATCCAGGAAATCCGAGGAAAAGCGGAAAACTCGAGAAAATCAATAAAAGAGACTCAAGTAAAAGAAAATCCTCAAAACTCCTGGGGAAATCCCGAAAGAAAGGAAAAGTAACACGAGTGTCATGTCCCAAAGTTTCGATAAAACAAAAAGAAGATTCAGATGAGTGGGACCGCAAGCACTCGTATGAGACTAGACTCAGCTGTATATTTATTCTCGAGGGTCCATGAAGGCTACTCGGTCACCCGAATGTATAGAATCCGCAACTCGTCTAGAAGGGTGTCTTGAACTTCACTCAGAGGGCTATTTTCCAGCCTAAACAGGTATTCTTCAGGTGGACAAACAATTTTAAAGTATGTTTTATGATTTTTTTTTTAACATGCATACAAATTTTAAACATGCAAAAAAGAGATCAATTTTGTTTCGTGAAAAAGTATATTTTTTTGCTTGGAAAAGGGTTTATCAAAACCTATATATATCTTTTTTTTAGAAATTTTTGTTGTCCACAAGTCGATTACACTGTCGGGTTTGGGATTGCCAATCTTCTGAGGAGGTTCAAGCCAACTCCCGGTAGACTTATGTCGGCGAAGTATACCATATCCTATTGTTCATCAAATGTCTGGATCTTGATGTTATCGGATAGAACATCTTTTCGCTCTATCTTCGGTGTGCCTTTATCATCAACACCGTACGCCCCAAAATGACTATTTGCGACCTTACTTGATGGTTTCACGTATAGAAAAAAGGCTATGCGCGGGCACTTATGCATCATTGCTACCTTGTTTGATGGTTTCACGTATAGCAAAAGGCTATACGTGGACACTTATGTATCGGGGACAGTCGAAATTCACGTATAGCAAAAGGCTATACGCGGACACTTATGCATCGGACATAAGCATCGAAAATCTTCACGTATAGCAAAAGGCTATACGCGGACACTTATGCATCGGACATAAGCATCGAAAAACCTCACGTATAACAAAAGGCTATACGTGGACACTTATGCATCAGACATAAGCATCGAAAATCGAATAAGAGCAAGGAAATAAAAGAACAAAAATGGGGTGAGAGAGAGGAGATACTGATCCATCTAAAACACCGAAAAGGAGAATGGGTCAGTTCTCAAAAACTCCTATCGAAAAGACGTGGAAAAGTAGGGCCCGAGGTATTTCCTAACAAACATAAAATACCACTTTGCACTGATTTTCCAAACCCAGAAAACGTAGGATTAATCAAATCAACAAAATGCTCTCCCAAATAAAGCTTGCAAATCTTCCCAAAATCCTAAAGTTGATATCAAAATCTTCCAACTTTCGAATTAATCCATAACCTCACATGTCAAATAAGCATAAAAATCTTCCCATAAAACCAAATAAATGCTCACGACCGAGATTACTACAAAGAGATGAACAGCAGGTAAGGCTCACAGCCAAGGCAAACCCGAGGCTCAGAAGGAGAGGAAGCTCATGGCGAGGCAAACCCAATGAACAACAAGTGAGGCTCACGACCGAGGTAAACCCAAATCAATTCTCTACAAGTTTTGATATACATAGGAGAGTACAAAACATCACCAATCTCTCAAAGTAACAAGTTTGATCCATCTACAAACACTTAAGTGATTTAAACTCTACAAGAGGGGGGGGGATTAAACTCAAGAAACTCCAATGGGTCTCACAGGTAAGAATTTGAACCAAGNCAATGGGTCTCACGGGTAGGAATAGGAACCAAGGCCAGCCAACCACCTCCAAACCACCTCTCGGGTAAGGGCAAGACAAAGCAAACCGAGTTCTCAACTAGAGCCAACAAAAAAAAATCATAACCAAGNACCACCTCCAAACCACCTCTCGGGTAAGGGCAAGGCAAAGCAAACCGAGCTCTCAATTAGAGCCAACAAAAAAAATAATAACCAAAGCCATTTCTCGGGTAGGGGCAGAAAAACGCACAAGACAGGCCACCCAACAAGTTCTCGGGTAAGGGCCAAAGACAAGCAAAGCGAGCTACCAATGTCCTCGAGTAAAGACAAGTATAAGAAATCAATCATGCGCTCTCGAGTAGGAGCTAAAACAAGCAAACCAAGCTCCCAACTAGAGCCAAACCGAGCCCAACAAGGCTAAAACAAGACCCAAACATTGATACAAATTCAGGTTTTAATAGAAATTAAAATCCCAGCCACTTCTAAACAAATCGAAAATCAGTAAGAGCCTAAAGTGAGCTTCTTAAAGCTAGCAAAAAAAACTTCAACACCTCAACAAAAGGTCAACATCTCATGCTTTTGCAATGAAAGTCGAATGTCCACACAGCTCCAAAACTGAGCCATTATAAGCCAAAACCGAATTTAATAAGCACCAAAACCACACCCCACAATATTAAATTCCAAGCTTCCATAAATAAAATATAGAGTTCTAGACATTTCAAGCCAAAGCCGAAACTCCAAACCAAGCCAAAAGCGAGCCCAACGAGACTAAAACAAGACCCAAACGTTGATACAAATTCAGACTTTAATAGAAATTAAAGTTCCCGCCACCTGTAGGTAAAACCGAGCCATTCAAAACCAAGGAACAACCTGCATGTCTAAATATTCCAAGCATACAACAATTCCAACAAATTTTTTAGCAGGGGAGATGCCTCAGGAGGAGCTAAACTAAGCTCTCAAAACAAGATACAAAGCTCTCCAGATTAAATAAATTTTCTCATAGCATACATTTCAAGCAAGGGGAAGCCGCATGAGCTAAACTGAGCCCCCACATATGTATAAAAAGTAAAGTGAACTCTCTAGCATTCATTTTTAAGCAAAAGCAAGTCTTAAGATGCCAAAGCCGAAACCCCAACATGCATGAAAGGCCAAATAACCTCTCCAATATCTCATGCTAAATAAAAATAGATGAAAAGCTTCATAATACATATCCCAACATGCTTGCAAGAGGAGCTAGAATTATTTCAAAGCCACGTTTCAACCCTCCTGTTCAAAGTAATAGGAATATGCTACGATTTCATCTCAAGCTAATAGGAGAAAATAAGAACACTTATATGATGCTATGTTTGCACCGTCCTGCGCAATTAATCGAATCTCTCCCTTGAAACATGCTCACATTTCATCCTTCACATGCTTTTAAAGTGAATACCTCAAAAATATATGAAAGTAAAGTGAACTAGCATGCTGTATCATCCAACAGAGCCAAGTTCAAAGGCTCGGCAGAGAGGAAAACCGAAAGGAAACAGGGCACCGAAGAAAAGGGGGAAAGAAGAGGTACCTCCTTAATGCCAATGTAAAGCACTGCAACACAAGAATTCACCTCAAGGAAATGTTCTCACAGAAATCCTCTTTCCAATCTCCTCACAGCCAAAATTTCTACTCTCCTCTTTTGCAAACTTTTCTTCAACAACCCCAAAATTTCAAAAGAAACTATGTTTATAGGCAAAGAAGAGAGAAGAAGAGAAAGGAGATCACACCATCGACCCACGACACTCGAATTGGGCCAAAGGAGAAAAGGACGCATTCTCTGCTCATAGAAGGCGAAGCAACCGAAACATCTAGGACCGGACGGCGAGCCTAGTGGCAGCGAGGGAAGCATCGGGAAAAAAGAGAGAGTTTTCCATTCAAGTGTACCAGGGAGCAAGCTTCCCAGAGTCAAACTACCAAGAAAAGGAAAAAACACAGCTCGGGGAGACTGGCACAGCTTCTGGAAGGAGGGCCGCGGGTAGAAGAATGTCAGGCAAGGATNGCTTTTAGAGTTCCTATAGAATACCCGCAACTGCAGGAAGTTTTGTGGGGAGAGTGAATGAGCCAAAGCACAGTTTGCTTCTACATTGTAGTTTCCCCAATACTACGCATAAGGAGTATATATCGACTCTTAAGGACTCATATGCCCTTTAAGACACATAATAAAAATCAAATAGGTTTAATTATCTAATACTCATTCAATCACACATTGCATTTATTCCTAACATTTTATCATTTTTTTGTCCTATATCGCTTTATGTGAATAAAGTCGCTAATGCTCCTATGGATAACCATAAGTCTAATTTCTAAAACTGTCCTCAATAAATTAGACCTCATAATCTCTCCACTGCAATCATTTACTTACTATATTTTTCTAAGTTTTACAAGATATGGGTATTAAAAAATAATAATAGAGAAATTAATCATTAATATTATTCATCAACGTTATTAAAAAAATAAAGTGACACAAAAGTGTGATAGTTTTGAGCATCATGAATTTAATATTCAAAAGAATAATTGTATATTTAAGGATGTAACTTCTAAAGCAGAGGTTGAATATTAAAAGGAAGAAGTATCATAGAACTGTATGTCTTAAAAAAATACCATGGCCCTTTTAAGATAAATTTAATGAAACTATAGTTAATCTTACTACTTATATACAAAATAATAAGCCATAATGAGAAAATTTCTATATGAAAATTTTCAAAATTATAAGGATAGTGATACTATCCGGAACCAAAAACAACAAACAAATAGCACGAAATTGCAACAGATAAGAGAAAAACCAAAATGAGGGTTGCTCTTACGAAAACCAAGGACAACAAACAAAATAGAAAGATGAACTGCTGCTCGAGAGGTAGATCGTCTCTTCACAAATCCTAGAAGTCGCTAGAAACACCACAAGAAGAGAAAGAAGGCTACAGTCAAAACAAAACATAAATCAAACCCTAGGATATTAGCTTTAATATAACCCTACCAAAACCGTTCAAAATTTCCCCCCCAAATCTCCTTTAATTTCTCATTCTTGCATACATGATTACAACCTTCATGGGCCCCACCTGTTTGCTAGATTCTTGTGTCGCTGCTCCCCACCATGCCTCGCCTTCCTGCTNAAAATAATAAGCCATAATGAGAAAATTTCTATATGAAAATTTTCAAAATTATAAGGATAGTGATACTATCCGAAACCAAAAACAACAAACAAATAGCACGAAATTGCAACAGATAAGAGGAAAACCAAAATGATGGTTGCACTTACGAAAACCAAAGGACAACATGCCAAATAGAAAGATGATCTGCTGTTTGGAGGTAGATCGTCTCTTCACAAACCCTAGAAGTCGCTAGAAACACCACAAGAAGAGAAGGAAGACTGCAGTCAAAACAAAACATAAAGCAAACCCTAGGATATTAGCTTTAATATAACCCTACCAAAACCGTTCAAAATTTCCCCCCCAAATCTCCTTTAATTTCTCATTCTTGCATACATGATTACAACCTTCGTGGGCCCCACCTGTTCGCTAGATTCCTGTGTCGCTGCTCCCCACCATGCCTCGCCTTCCTGCAGAGCCTTTCGACTCTTAGACAGCTGGGGCAGGCCGGTCGGTTGATTCTCGACCAATCCCGTCTTGTTCGGTTTAGTAACCAACATAACAATACTCCCCTCCCAAAGAAGCCCCTTGTCCTCAAGGTGAAATGATGGAAATTGCCATCGGATCACCTCATAAAAATTCCCATGTTGCTTCATTCTCTGGCATACCCTTCCACTTAATATATACCTCCTTTGCTCCCGCCCCTCCTCGATGCACTCCTTTGACCTCTAAAGGTACTAGCATCACCTCTAGGTCCTCTGTCATCATCGTGGGCAATGACGACGAGGGTCTATGTTCTTCGATCGCACATCTCAGCTGTAAAACATAAAAAACTGGATGCAATGTTGATAATTGTGGTAATCTCAAATGGTAGACCACTATTTTGATGTGTACCGTCACCTCGTAGGGTCCAAAATATTGAAAGTTCCTAGCTCCATTACCTGGCCAATATCTTCTGCCTATAGGTTCTCAGTTTCAACTAAACCATGTCCCCTGGTTTGAACTGCACCTCTTTCCTATGTCCATCTACGTTCTTCTTCATGATCTGTTGAGCTCTCAGTAGATGTCCCTTGAGCTCTCTCAATATTCTGTCCCTCTCCTCCAAATATTGGTCGACACTGAACAACAGTGTAGTACTTTGCACATAGTGTATCAGGTGGGGTGGATCCCACCCATACAAAATCTTGAAAGGAGTAGTTTGTGCTGCAATATGGTACGAAATCTTAAACTAACATTAGGCCCACGCAATCCGCTTGGCCCAAAGCTTCGGCCTATCCAGATATATCTCCACACGCCAGTTGACCACCTCCGTCTGGCCATTGGTCCAAGGATGATGTGTTATACTTCTCATTAGGGCGGTTCCTTGTAACCAGAACAACTTTTTCCAGAACTAACAGAAGAGCACCTTGTCCCTATGTGATATAATCGATTTTAGCACTCTGTGCAAATGGACCACTTCTCGTATGAACACCATGGCGACTGAGACCACAGTGTAAGGGTATCATAATGGAATGAAATGTGCATATTTGCTCAGGCAATTCAATACCACCAAGATCACCATAAACTCTTGATAGTGGCAACCCTTTTATAAAATCCACAGTCACTTCTTCACAAATCTTCTCCGGTAATGCTAAGGGATGCAACAACCTGCCTATCGCCATGGTCAAGAATATGTGTCGCTTGCACACATCGCATCGCGCCACCATGCCTTCTATATCTCTGTGTATCCCCACCCAATAATGCTCCGTCGATAGATGGTTGTATTTCTTTTACACCCCGAAATGCCCCCCGATTGCACTACCGTGAAACTCCTACAATAGTCTAGTGATGTACTCATATGCCCTTACTAACACGAACCGACCCTAGTCGAGTAGTTGTCACCTCAATGCATATTCCAAATGATTGTTTGGATCCTGTAGCAACTCTGCCCGTATCTTCCTTAGCCCTTCAGCTCGCTCTCTCTCCCACCACAGGGATTTCCAATATAGGACCAAGGATATCGATAAGACTGTCAGCTGGGCCTCCTCCAACTTCCTCGACAGGGCATCTGTGGCTTTATTCATCAATCCTAGATGTCACTGAATCTCAAAATTATATCCCAACAACTTGGATAGCCACCTCCGATGCTCCTTAGTCACCATCGTTTGCTCCAACTGCTACTTCAAGCTCTTCTGATTTGTCCAGACAAGAAAGTGTCATTCCAAAAAGTAGGGCTGCCACTTCTGAATGGACAAGAAAAAATCCATCAACTCCCGCTCATACGCTCACTTGAGCCTCGTCCTAGCGGTGAGCACCTAGCTGAAGTAAGCAATCGACCACTGATCCTGCATGAGTACTGCTCCCAATCCGTACCCTGACGCATCTGTCTCTACCAGAAATAGTCTACTGAAATCTGAAAGTGCTAATATTGTTACACTAGTCATGGGCCTCTTCAAATGTTTGAAAGCCTGTGTTGCGGTCCCCCCACTTGAAATTGTCTTTCTTCAGTTGCTCCGTAAGTGGTTATGCTATCATGTCATACCCCTTCACAAATTTTTTATAATATCCGGTGAGACCTAGGAATCCCCTTAACTCCTTCAAGCTCCCGGCAAGTAGACAGTCCATCATAGCGCGACTCTTACCTTGATCACCACGTGCCCTAGGCACTCCACTTGAAGCTATGCAAATGAACATTTTTTCAAGTTGGCATACAAGTGGTGCTCTCTCAACTTCTCCAGCACCGTCCTCAGTTGCTCCACATGTTCTGCCTCTGTAAGATTGTAGATTAGAATATAATTGAAGAAGACAAGGACAAATTTCCTGAGGAAAGGTTGAAGAGCCCTATTCATGAGGGACTAAAATGTGGTTGTGGCATTGGTGAGGCCAAGCAAAATCACCAAGAGCTCGTAATCTCCTTCATGTGTTTTAAACGCTATCTCGTGCACATCCACTAGGTTCATCCTCATTTAGTGGTATACCGACTTAAGTTTGATTTTTGAGAAGATGACTGCCTCATAAAGTTCAACTAGCAACTCATCAATCACAATGTTATGAAACTTATCAAACACTGTCTCATTATTCAAAGCTCGGTAGTCCACACAAAACCTTCAACTATCATCTTTTCTCTTCACCAACAAAATTGAGCTGGAGAAGAGGCTCACACCGAGTCTGATAATCCCAGCCTCGAGCATCTCTCGGATCAACTTCTCTATTTCATCCTTCTGAATTTGAGAATATCGATATAGTCCAACACTAATAGAGGAGACACCCTCCTTTAATATAATGGCATGCTCGTGCTCCCTTAGAGGTGGTAACTCGTTTGACTGGTGAAAGATGTCAATAAATTACTGTAGGAGCTGCTGGACCTCCCCGAGACCCTCAGTCAATTTCGGATTTCGGATCTCCTGAATGCTCTGCAACTCTACCAAAAAGCCTATCCCTGCTCCCCGTATTGACTTCACCATGGCTTTAAGGGAAACCATGATTTTGCATAAGCTAGCATCTCCTCTACTTCCTACCCTCCACCAGGAACTCCAACATCAATGATTTCTGGTCCACCTTCATCTCCTGAAGCTTTAAGGGAAACCATGATTTTGCATGAGCTAGCATCTCCTCTACTTCCTACCCTCCACCAGGAACTCCATCATCAGTGATTTCTAGTCCACCTTCATCTCCTGAAGCGTCCGCACCCACTTCATCCTCAAAATCACATATGTGTTGCCCAAATCCTAGAGAAAGAAATCCACCATCTATAGGTCATGTACTGTCAGAACCAATCTCTTACAAATTCCCCGACTTTTCTCCACCTTCCCTGTCTCCATCATGACAACAAAATTTCTTGTAGCTACCAGTTCCAACCCTAATTAATCCACTAGCCACCAACACCATGATCAGTTGTTCCCCGATTCACTCCCTCACTTTCATAGTGTGATTCAGAATAAATTTCACCACTGAATTGAGGGATACCTCTGCTACATTCAAGTGTAGATGCTCCTCCTCCACTGCGTCTTCATCTTATTCCTCCACCTATGTGGCCTCCTGGACAAAAAGAATTTGAAGGGCGTGCTCCTTGCAACAACGGTATGTGGCATACTTCTCGTCACATCGATAACATAATCCTTCTTTTTTATCTTGCACTTTTGCATTGGTGAGGGGCTTGAAATTCCCCAGGGAACGGGTTCCCGTATTCTTCTCCATTGGCACCTTTTTCTGAAATGACACTGCCTGGGTCCTCAATGTCATGGTTGTCGGGGGTACTCTGATATCAACTTGAAACGATCCAGAAATAACGAACAAACAACGACGAAATTGCAATATATAGGTGAAAAAACTCAAACGAAGGCTGCTCTTACGAAAAACAAATGAAACAAACAAGATACAACGATGATCTACAGTTCGAGAGTTAGATCGTCTCTCCACAAACCCTTGACAGCAGAAACACCACAAGAAGAGAAGGAAAACTACAACCAAAACAAAACATAAAGCAAACCTAGGTTACTAGCCCTATTATAACCCTCCCAAAATGCCTTCAAACTTTGCCCCTAAAACTCCTTTACTTTCTCCTCCTTACATATGTGATTAAGGCCTTCGTTGGCCCCTCCTCTTTGCTGGATTCCTCTATCGCCGCTCCTTGCCATGCCTCCCCTTCCTGCTAAGTCGTTTGGCTCTTAAATTGCTGAGATAAGCCGGTTGGCCGATTCTCGACCAGTTGGCCTAGACCGGCTTTGTAATCGGCATAATAAATAGAAACCATTTCAAATTTAGGTATCTCTCTTCTTTATTTTTATTTTTTTAATTCATTTAGTGATAGAAAAGATATTTTCTATTCAAGAGTTTACACAAAAAATGTCAAATTACATATTTCAAAATCTAAACTAATACAACCCACATATCATCAACTCTTTTAGTTATTGTATTCTCTTATTGATTAATATAAAATTTAGTAAAAGGTTTAATCCACTTCTAATTTTAATTCTAAATGTTTAATGGACAGAGAAAAAGAATGGCTATCATTTCTTAGTGAGAGAGCTCGTTTCAAGGCATAATTTTTTATTAAGGAAATAATTCTAAATCAAAAGGGAAATTTTTTATCCAAGGATCAAAATTATGAAAAAAACTAAGTCATATAATACAACTAACTAGTACAAAATATCTAATCTAATTTAAAAATTAATTTTAAATATTATAGTTTTGTTTATTAATATACAAGTATTATAATTTTAAACTAATCATGAATATTCAAATATTTTTTACTAATTAATCAACACAGTCATTTTAAGACAGATTATGCAATCAACATTTGAATTATAACAAAAAATGTAGCTAATTGTGATAAATGAGAAAATTTCTTGCATTGCNTTATTAATATACAAGTATTATAATTTTAAACTAATCATGAATATTCAAATATTTTTTACTAATTAATCAACAGTCATTTTAAGACAGATTATGCAATCAACATTTGAATTACAACAAAAAATGTAGCCAATTGTGATAAATGAGAAAATTTCTTGCATTGTATGAAAATGATGATCGGGCGATACAAAAAATCTTCGATAGCTAAGCTAAGCGTTAAAATAAAAGAATAATAAAATGGATGTGTGGAATAAATAGGTAGAAAAATTTAAGAAATTAGACTAAAGGAACTGTTTGAATAATATTTATTGAATATAAGATAATTGAAAATAGATTTAGAAGGTTTGAACATGCACGACAAAGAGTTGAAAATGCATCTATTTGACGAGCATATAAAATTAGTATCGCAGGATTAAGAAGAAAAAATGTAGCCTTAATGTAACATGGATAGAAGTTGTAGAATTATTTGCAAATAAAGTTTTCAAATCTCTGGTAAAGAAGAAATGACTCAGGCAAATTAAGAAGACTGATGATGAAGACGATGATTATGATGAAGGCGACCACACCGACTATCTTACAACTACTACCACACATCCAAAATAAAACAAACAAGAGTAAGATTTACATGCATACCACTCAATTCCTATGTATTTACATATCTAACACCAAAACTTATATTTTTACATATTACATATACATGAAAAGGTATATTTCACTTTTAAAATGGTGTATTTTGGATGTGATATAAAAGTTTCTGGTGGTATAAATGCAAAAAGTAAAGTTCAGGTGTAAGATATGTAAATATATTGGAAAAATATGTATGTAAATGCCCCACAAAAACGCTAGTATATCAAACACACTTGCTCAAGAAAGTGATATTACTGAAAATTAGCAAGTAATGCTACCAAAAGGTAGATCTAATAATATAATCTCACCAGAAAATATATAAAAGATAGGGCAATGCCTGAGGCTCCTCCTGTAAGAAACATGTAACTCAAGGTGTACAAGGGCTTACTAAGAGGCATACCTAAAAGACATGGAACAAAATAGCGAAATTAATATAAAAAATATAGTACAATACTGCAGACAGGATTAAAGTATATTATTGTGGTTGATTATACCTAATATAGCAACTACACAAGCGAAGACGAGAAGTACCAAAGAACTCATTGACCACATAATGATCCTCTTCATGTGGCTCTAAATAAAATTCAAATGAATAAGTATAGGTACTTGGATTAAAAGAGTATTAAATCAAAGGTTTATGGAGCACACTGTCAAAATAATAATTAAAATTGAATAAGAAATAGGAATACATGTGTAGCACACAATTCTAACGAATTTACATATCTCACACCTAAACTTCTATATTTACGTACATAGCACTTTGGTGGTTTAGAGCTAAGCATGGAAAGATGTATTTCACTTTTAAAAAGTGATAATAGTGCTATTTTTGATGTGATACTAAAAATTTGAGTGCTATTTATGTACATATGAAAGTTAAGGTGTGAGAAATGTAAATACATAAGATATGTGTGCTATGTATGTAAATGTCCCTAAAAAATATACATAACATGAATTCCTTAAAGGTGGCTTTACCTTAAAATGTATANACCTCCTTTGCTCCCGCCCCTCCTCGATGCACTCCTTTGACCTCTAAAGGTACTAGCATCACCTCTAGGTCCACTGTCATCATCGGGGGCAGTGACGACGAGGGTCTATGTTCTTCGATCGCACATCTCAGCTGTAAAACATAAAAGACTGGATGCAATGTTGATGATTGTGGTAACCTCAAATGGTAGACCACTGTTTTGATGTGTACCGTCACCTCGTAGGGTCTAAAATATTGAAAGTTCCTAGCTCGATTACCTGGCCAATATCTTCTGCCTGTAGGTTCTCAGTTTCAACTAAACCATGTCCCCTGGTTCAAACTGCACCTCTTTCCTATGTCCATCTACGTTCTTCTTCATGATCTGTTGAGCTCCCAGTAGATGTCCCTTGAGCTCTCTCAATATTCTGTCCCTCTCCTCCAAATACTGGTCGACACTGTACACCAATGTAGTACTATGCACATAGTGTATCAGGTGGGGTGGATCCCACCCATACAAAATCTTGAAAGAAGTAGTTTGTGCTGCAATATGGTAGGAGATATTAAACTAACATTAGGCCCACACAATCCACTTGGCCCAAAGCTTCGGCCTATCTAGATATATCTCCACACACCAGTTTACCACCTCCGTTTGGCCATCGGTCCAAGGATGATGTGTTATACTTCTCATTAGGGCGATTCCTTGTAACCAGACAACTCTTTCCAGAACTAACAGAAGAACACCTTGTCCCTATGTGATATAATCGATTCTAGCACTCTGTGCAAATGGACCACTTTTTGTATGAACACCATAGCGACTGAGACCACAGTGTAGGGGTATCGTAATGAAATGAAATGTACATATTTGCTCAGGAAATTCAATACCACCAATATCACCATAAACTCTTGATCGTAGCAACCCTTTTATAAAATCCACTGTCACTTCACAAATCTTCTCCAGTAATGCTAAGGGATGCAACAACCTGCCTAGAGCTACGATCAAGTATTTGTGTCGCTTGCACACATCGCATTACGCCACCATGTCTTCTATATCTCTGTGTATCCCCACCCAGTAATGCTCTGTCGATAGAAGGTTGTATTTCTTTTACACTTCGGAATGCCCCCCGATTGCACTGCCGTGAAACTCCTACAATAGTTTAGTGATGTACTGAGATGCCCTTGCTAACACGAACCGACCCTAGTCGAGTAGTTGTCCCCTCAATGCATATTCCAAATGATTGTTTGGATCTTGTAGCAACTCTGCCTGTATCTTCCTTAGCCCTTCAACTCGCTCTCTCTCCCACCACAGGGATTTCCAATCTAGGACCAAGGATACCGATAAGATTGTCAGCTGGGCCTCCTCCAACTTCCTCGACAGGGCATCTATGGCTTTATTCATCAATCCTGGATGGTACTGAATCTCAAAATCATATCCCAACAACTTGGATAGCCACCTCCGATGCTCCTCAGTCACCATCCTCTGCTCCAACTGGTACTTCAAGCTCTTCTGATTTGTCCTGACAAGAAAGTGTCATTCCAAAAAGTTGGGCCGTCACTTCTGAATGGAAAAGAAAAAATCCATCAACTCCCGCTCGTACGCTGACTTGAGCCTCGTCCTAGCGGTGAGCACCTGGCTGAAGTAAGCAATCGACCACTGATCCTGCATGAGTACTGCTCCCAATCCGTACCCTGACGCATCTGTCTCTACTAGAAATAGTCTACTAAAATCTGAAAGTGCTAATATTGTTACACTAGTCATGGGCCTCCTCAAATGTTTGAAAGCCTGTGTTGTGGTTCCCCCCACTTGAAATTGTTTTTCTTCAGTTGCTCCGTGAGTGGTTATGCTATCGTGTCATACCCCTTCACAAATTTTTTATAATATACGGTGAGACCTAGGAATCCCCTTAACTCCTTCAAGCTCCTGGCAAGTGAACAGTCCAACATAGCGCGACTCTTACCTTGATCACCACGTGCCCTAGGCACTCCACTTGCAGCTATGCAAATGAACATTTTTTCAAGTTGGCATACAAGTGGTGCTCTCTCAACTTCTCCAGCACCGTCCTAAGGTGCTCCACATGTTCTGCCTCTGTAAGATTGTAGATTAGAATATAATTGAAGAAGACAAGGAAGAATTTCTTGAGGAAAGGTTGAAGAGCCCAATTCATGAGGGACTAAAATGTGGTTGTGGCTGTCGGCGCTAAAAGGGGGAAAAATTAAAAATTTTGTGGGTGACTTGTTCATAAGTTGTCCATAAGAAACTGTCGGTCGCTGGAAGTAAATTCCCGTCGCCCGCTTCGGAAAGACGTTTTAATTTACATATACATATATAATTTTAGAAAAATATGAAATCAAACTGATCTCATATTTTCTAATTTACATGAAAAGAGCGCTCTACCTCAAATCCTGTATCTATCCCGAGGGATAAACACAAGACTTGAGAATGAGATTCAATCAAATAAACTAAGAAATATATGACATCCGTTTGGTCTGTGAAACCGTTTTATTTGCCGACAAGTTCCACTATTTAATACAAAGAATTAAATAGGGTTTATTTTAGGATGGGTTCGGAAAAGCTTCCTATAAGGGCAAGACCCTATAGTTAATTACATCTTAAATAACCGAAGTCACCTAAAAAAACTCTCGATAAAAATCAGGGAATACTATCTTCAAGGAAGTCAAAAGGATAAGACTTTTCAACGAAATCGGACGAAGAGGTGTGAAAGGGGAAATGCTCGAACCTGAAACATTGTTGAGGAATCCAAATGAAGAGAAACTAGGGGAGGCCACAGATCCGGAGGCGAACCTCGGTGGCTTCCCAGTCTATCCTATGGTTTGGCTTCAGTTCCAAGAAGAAATTATTCAAGTGTTTCATTCTGCCAATTTTATTTAATTAGGGCTTATATTTGCGTGACATGGTCACACAAATCGCTTGGAAGATATGAGGGTTTACGTCATATCGGACGACGACCTCAGAACCTAGAACGAGTTAGGGCTTAAATCGTGCAGCAGAGCTATACGAATGCCTAAAGAAAAAGTGGAGGATTTATGTTGCGCTAGGCAAACAACCTCGAAATCTTATGGATTGTTGTTTAATTTCTAGGAAAAGGAATGGTTTTGCTAGGAAGACATGTTCTGCTGTCGAAGATGGTCGTGCTGCCCACCGCGCTAGCTCCAAGCTCACGACATGACGAGTTCAGGTTTTCTAGGGTGTCCAGTTATAGTGTCAAATCAAACGGCCCTATGGTTATAGTCCTCTAAACATCCTATATAAAAAGGAAACATGTTTAAAGCTATATAGTATAAAGTGTGCAATGCAGGAACAATCAGTAGAATGCATGTGGAATAGTAACAGGTAGAAACAGGAAAAATATAACATGTTATACAGGAAGAACAGTAGCAAGTGGAAACATGAATAATATAATATGTTATACAGTACAGTAGCAGGTGGAAAAACATGAGTAATATGACATGTTATACAGTACAGTAGCAGGTGAAAAAAAAACAGGAGTAATATGACATGTTATACAGTACAGTAGCAGGTGAAAAAATGGGAGTGATATGACATGCTATACAGTACAGTAGCAGGTGAAAAACACAGGAGTACTATTACATGCTATACAGTACAGTAGCAGGTGGAAAAACAGGAAAATAAAGTACTAAAAAAAAGTAAAGCAAACCTGTACGCCCGTGAGATTTGATGTTCCTTAAGTATAGCAAGCCTAAATGCATCTCAAAAAGCAAAGTCCGGAAGAAAACGTTATCCAGGAAATCCGAGGAAAAGCAAAAAACTCGAGAAAATCAACGAAAAAGACTCAAGTAAAAGAAAATCCTCAAAACTCCTAGGGAAATCCCGAAAGAAAGGAAAAGTAACACGAGTGTCTTGTCCCAAAGCTTTGATAAAACAAAAAGAAGATTCGGATGAGGGGGACCGCAAGCACTCGTATGGGAATAGGCTCAGTTGTATATTTATTCTCGACCACGAAGGCTACTCGGTCACCCGAATGTATAGAACCCACCACTCGTCTAGAAGGGTGTCTTGAACTTCACTTAGAGGGCTATTTCCCAGCCTAAACAGGTATTCGTCAGGTGGACAACCAGCTTTAAAGTATGTTTTATGTTTTTTTTTTAACATGCATACAAATTTTAAACATGCAAAGAAGAATTATCAATTTTATTTCGTGAAAAAGTATGTTTTTTTTTGCTTGGAAAAGAGTTTTATCAAAACCTATATATATCTTTTTTTTTTAGAAATTTTTGTTGTCCACGAGTCGATTACACTGTCGGGCGTGGGACTGCCAATCATTTTTTTTTTAATTTTGGTTGCCCACGGGTCGATTACGCTACCGGGCATAGGACTGCCAACAACCTTCGAGCCAACTCCCGCTAGACTTATGTCGGTGAAGGATACCATATCCTATTGTTCATCAAATGTCTGGATCTAGATGTTATAAGATAGAGCATCTTTCCGCTCTATCTTCGGTGTGCCTTTATCATCAACATCGTACGCCCCAAAACGACTACTTGCGACCTTACTTGATGGTTTCACGTATAGCAAAAGGCTATACGTGGACACTTATGCGTCGGACATAAGCATCAAAAAGAGCGAACGTTTCACGTATAGCAAAAGGCTATACGCGGACACTTATGCATCAGACATAAGCATCGAAAAACTGAACCAAGAAGCAAGGAAAGAAAAGAACAAAGATGAGGTGAGAGAGAGGAGATACTGATCCATCTAAAACACCGAAAAGGAGAATGAGTCAANCTCCTGGAGAAATCCTGAAAGAAAGGAAAAGTAACACGAATGCCCTGTCCCAAAGCTTTGATAAAACAAAAATAACAAAAAAAAAGTCGGGTGAGGGGGAACGCAAGCACTCGTATGAGATCAGGCTCAGTTATATATTTTTTCTCGAGGGTCCACGAAGGCTACTCAGTCACCCGAATGTATAGAACCCGCCACTCGTTTAGAAGGGTGTCTTGAACCTCACTTAGGGGGCTATTTCCCAGCTTAAACAGATATTCGTCTGGTGGACAAACANGTATAGAACCCGCCACTCGTTTAGAAGGGTGTCTTGAACCTCACTTAGGGGGCTATTTCCCAGCTTAAACAGGTATTCGTCTGGTGGACTTTAAAGTGCGTCTTATGTTTTTTTAACATGCATACAAATTTTAAACATGCAAAGAAGAATTATCAATTTTGTTTCGTAGAAAAATATGTTTTTGCTCGAAAAGGGTTTATCAAAACTTATATATATATTTTTAGAAATTTTTTTTTGTCAACG
Organism: Phalaenopsis hybrid cultivar; assembly: GCA_002079205.1. NCBI lineage: Eukaryota > Viridiplantae > Streptophyta > Magnoliopsida > Asparagales > Orchidaceae > Phalaenopsis > Phalaenopsis hybrid cultivar. The sequence goes on along the minus strand of JXCR01144883.1, from coordinate 66,334 downwards.
AGTTGATTACACTGTCGGGCATGATACTGAAAATCACCTGAGGAGGTTCGAACCAACTCCCGCTAGACTTATGCGGCGAATGATACAATATCCTATTATTCATCAAATGCCTGGATCTTGATGTTATAGGATAGGACACTTTCTGCTCTATCTTCGGTGTGCCTTTATCATCAACACCGTACGCCCCAAAACGACTACTTGTGACCTTGTTTGATGGTTGCACGTATAGCAAAAGGATATACGTGGACACTTATGCATCATACATAAGCATAAAAAAGAACGAACCAAGAAGCAAANTTATTATCAACACCGTACGCCCCAAAACGACTACTTGTGACCTTGTTTGATGGTTGCACGTATAGCAAAAGGCTATACGTGGACACTTATGCATCATACATAAGCATAAAAAAGAACGAACCAAGAAGCAAGGAAGGAAAAGAACAAAAATGGGGTGAGAGAGAAGAGACACTGATCCATCTAAAACATCAAAAAGGAGAATTAATCAGTTCTCAAAACTCGTACCGAAGAGACCTGGAAAAGTAGGGCCCAATGTCTTTCCTAACAAACATAAAGGGCAAGCTCGCGCTATTTTTTTCCAAACCCCAAAGACATAGGATTGATCGAGTCTGCCAAATGCTTTTCCAAAATGAGGTTTAATATCTCCCAAATTTCAAAAGAAAGTGGCTTCGGGGAAACCACCACCGATATTTTCAAACTCATGCCGAAATCAAAATTCTCCAACTTTCAGATTAATAGATAGCCTCATACATTAAATAAGCACAAAATCTTCCCATAAAGCCACATAAATGCTCACGGCCAGGGTCAGTAGAGAGGAGGAAGCAGCCACCAAGGCTCTCGGCCAAGGCAAGGAACGGGGACAAAAGAGGTTTACGGCTAAAGCAAGGGGCAACTGCCAAGACCCATAACCAAAGACAGCCCAAGAGACAACAAGCAAGGCTTACGGTTAAAACAACAAAGGGCCCAAAAAAGAACTGTTAAAGCTCACGGTTTAAGGCAGCAAAGAGCAGCTGCTAAAGCCCACGACCAGAGGCAACCCAAGGCACAAGTAAGGCCCACGACTACAGCAACCCAGGGCACAAAGGGGCTCACGGCTAAGACAACCAAAATAACCATCNAGCTCACGGTTTAAGGCAGCAAAGAGCAGCTGCTAAAGCCCACGACCAGAGGCAACCCAAGGCACAAGTAAGACCCACAACTACAGCAACCCAGGGCACAAAGGGGCTCACGGCTAAGACAACCAAAATAACCATAAATGGCTACTATGCTTCCCTGACAAACACGAAAGGATAACTAAAATGATTATAATTTTTGGGATGACAAACTTGATTCATCCACAACATTCAAGACAATCAAGCCTAGCAAGAAGGATCAAATCACACCCAACGACCTACAATAAGCCTCACGCGTAAGGATCAAAAGGGGAGGCTGATTCAACCACATCACAAACCCACGGCTAGGCACCATACAAACATCAAATTGCGGCCTCATAAACTGTCAAATCAATCAATCGAAACCAAATAACAGCCTTCGAATGGAGACAACACAGCACACCCAAAACCGGCTCTCAGGTAAGAGCCAAGCCCAACAAGAATCAAAGNATAAACTGTCAAATCAATCAATCGAAACCAAATAACAGCCTTCGAATGGAGACAACACAGCACACCCAAAACAGGCTCTCAGGTAAGAGCCAAGCCCAACAAGAATCAAAAAGAACTAAGCCATTTCTCGGGTAGGAATTAAAATCAGCAAAGCCACCTCTCGGGTAGGGACCAAAGACAAGCAAAGCAAGCCATCAAAACTCTCGAGTAAAGACAAGTTTTAAGGACTCAATCATGGGCTCTCGAGTAGGAGCTAAAACAAGCAAACCAAGCTCCCAATTCAAACCAAAACTGAGCCACAACTAAGGTTCGAATGCGGGTTACAACAAAAGGATAGAAAACATCTCCACACCCTCAAGACATCAAAATATAGAACTAACGCATGTTTTAAGCAAGAGCAGCCATGAAATTCTTCCAAATCAACATAAATTCATTCATCACTTGTATATTTAAGCTAAGACACCCGTTGGATGCCAAAACCGAGCCCAACAGGGGCCAAAATGGAGCCCAACAAGGACCAAAACCAAGCCCAACAATATTAAAATCCAGGCTTTCATAAAAGTTAAAGTTCTAGCCATTTCAAGCCAAAATCGAGCCTCCAAACCAAGCCAAGTGGGGGTCAGAAACCAAGCTGCAACTAAGACCTCCAGTACTAAGCCACAATGAACGTTAGAGCAATATCCTCATGCCTTTAAAACTTTTCAAAATAGAACTACCACATGCTCGTAAAATGAATATCTTGAAATACATGAAAGTAAAACATGCTAAATATTTCAAAATACAAGAAAGAAAACTACACTAACATGTTGAATATTTCAAAATACAAGAAAGCAAACTACACTAGCATGCTGAATATCTCAAAATACAAGAAAGCAAACTACACTAGCATGCTGTACTATCCATTGAACCGAGCAAGAGAGACTCGACAGAGAGGAAAACCGCAGGTAAGCAAGGCACTAAGGAAGGGGAGGGGAGAAGGAGATATATATCTTCTAGCCTTTAAATGTCATTCCCATATAATGAATGTATGAATAATGAGTAAGAACACATTTAGGAATGAAGCAAGCAATAATCTCCCTATTCTAGCATGCTTGCAAGAGGAGTAAAATTGTTCTAAAGCCATGCTTTAATTATCCAAGTCGCTGCCAACATAAATATGATAGGATAAATAAAGAACATGCCATATCTCCACCACTTTAAGCAAATATCCAAGTCTAATTCCTAAAACATGCTCTCATTTCATCTCTCACATGCCCCCTAAAGTGAATATCTCAAAAATATATGAAAGTAAAGTGAACTAGCATGCTGTATCATCCAACAGAGCAAGTTCAAAGGCTCGGCAGAGAGGAAAATCGAAAGGAAACAGGGCACCGAAGAAAAGGGGGGAAGGAGAGGTACCTTCTTGATGTAAAATATAAAGCACCGCAACACAAGAGACCACCTCAAGGAGATGCTCTCACAGAAATCTCCTTGCATAGCTTTTCTCACAGCCAAAAATTTATACCCTTTTTCTTTTGCAAACTTTTTTTTCAACAACCTCAAAAATTCCAAAAGGAATTATGTTTATAGGCAGAGAAGCGAGGGGAAGAGAAAGAAGATCACCCCTTGAACCCACGACACTCGAACTGGGCTAAAGTAGAAAAAGGATGTATTCCCTGCTCACAGAAGGCGAAGCAACCGAAACATTTAAGACCGAGAGACGAGCTTGTGGCAGCGAGGAAAATATCGGGAAGAAGAGAGAATTTGTCATTCAAGTGTTTGACAAGTGTACCAGGGAGCAAGCTTCCCAGAGTCAAACTACCAAGAAAAGGAAAAAACACAACCCGGGGAGACTGGCACAGCTTCGGGAAGGAGGGCTGCGGGCAGAAGACTGTCAGGCAAGGACGAACGAGGTCAACTTTCTCTCGCGTGGATGAGANACTCGAATCGGGCCAAAGAAGAAAAGGGACGTGCTCCCTGCTCACAGAAGGCGAAGCCACCGAAGCATCTCGAACCGAGCGGCAAGCCTAGTGGCAGCGAGGGAAGCATCAGGAAGAAGAGAAGATTTGCCATTCGAGTGTACCAGGGAACAGACTCCCCAGAGTCAAACTACTAAGAAAAGGAAAAGCACAACCTAGGGAGACTGGCACGACTTCGGGAAGGAAGGCCGTNAAACTACCAAGAAAAGGAAAAAACACAGCTCGGGGAGACTGGCACGGCTTCGGGAAGGAGGGCCGCGGGCAAAAGAATGTCAGGCAAGGACGAACGAGGTCAACTTTCTCTCGCGTGGAGGAGGAGCTCGGTTGGCTCGAGACCGAGAAAGGGAAAGGCCAGACACGCGAACGGGAGAGGGAAGGGAGACAGAGCTCGGGTGCGTGCATTTAAGAATTTAGGGCTTAAAGAGGAAAGGGAGGATTTGGTTTTATATAAATTAACATATATATTTACATATATATATATTATATATATTAAATTATATGTGATTTATTCACGCGCGGCGTTGTAACAAAATGGGTGTCCTCCCTAGGCAAAATCGACGTTTGGGATGTGCCAGTGCAGTCCGTTTTGTCATCCGAGGTCGCTCGGACGACGTAGTCGACAATCGGGTCAAAAAAACGCCTCAAAATTCAAATTTCACAAGATTTCTACGCGCAATCGATCGTTTCAAAAGATTTATTCGAGTCTTCAACAGGTAACGGTGCAAGCGATGTAAATTATGGCGATCGGACGGGCCGACTCTCCGAATTGTGAAGTTTGTGCGCGCGGGAGTGCGAATTGTGCAGAAGGCCACCCTAAGGCTCAAAAGATTCTATAGGAATCACTTTTGGGTTTCCTCATGTTGGTTTCATCCTTCTAAGTGCTAGAAGTCGATACCACACACGCGAAAACACAAAAGAGGACAGAAGTAGGTTCAATTTCTAAAATGAGGCAAGTTCCATTTCTAAAGTTCTAAGATAGTCGAAGGGAGATCCTTAAGGCTAGATCCTAAACCCTAAGAGGAAAACTAGACCTCACTAAAAATGAGGTCAACAGTGGCATTGGTGAGGCCAAGCAAAATCACCAAGAGCTCGTAATCTCCTTCATGTGTCTTAAACGCTGTCTTGTGCACATCCACTGGGTTCATCCTGATTTAGTGGTATGCCGACTTAAGTTTGATTTTTGAGAAGATGATTGCCTCATAAAGTTCAGCTAGCAACTCATCAATCACAATGTTATGAAACTTATCCAACACTGTCTCATTATTCAAAGCTCGGTAGTCCACGCAAAACCTTCGACAATCATCTTTTTTCTTCACCAACAAAATTGAGCTGGAGAAGAGGCTCACACCGAGTCCGATAATCCCAGCCTCGAGCATCTCTCGGATCAACTTCTCTATTTCATCCTTTTGAATCTGAGAAGACCGATATAGTCCAACACTAATAGAGGAGACACCCTCCTTTAATATAATGGCATGCTCGTGCTCCCTTAGAGGTGGTAACTCGTTCGACTAGTGAAAGATGTCAATAAACTACTGTAGGAGCTGCTGGACCTCCCCGAGACCCCCAGTCAATTTCGGATTTCGGATCTCCTGAATGCTTTGCAACTCTACCAAAAAGCCTATCCCTGCTCCTCGTATTGACTTCACCATGGCTTTAAGGGAAACCATGATTTTGCATGAGCTAGTATCTCCTCTACTTCCTACCCTCCACCAGGAACTCCATCATCAGTGATTTCTGGTCCACCTTCATCTCCTGAAGCTTTAAGGGAAACCATGATTTTGCATGAGCTAGCATCTCCTCTACTTCCTACCCTCCACCAGGAACTCCATCATCAGTGATTTCTGGTCCACCTTCATCTCCTGAAGCGTCTGCACCCACTTCATCCTCAAAATCACATCTGTGCTGCCCAAATCCTAGAGAAAGATATCCACCATCTATAGGTCATGTACTGTCAGAACCAATCCCTTACAAATTCACCGACTTTTCTCCACCCTCGCTGTCTCTATCATGACAAAATTTCTTGTAGCTACCAGTTCCAACCCTAATTAATCCACGACCTGATTTGAGATGAAGTTATGTATGGCCCCACTATCCACCAACACCATGATCAGTTGTATCCCGATTCACTCCCTCACTTTCATAGTGTGATTAAGAATAAATCTCACCACTGAATTAAGGGATACCTCTGCTACATTCAAGTGTAGATGCTCCTCCTCCACTGCGTCTTCCTCTTATTCCTCCACCTATGTGGCCTATTGGACGAAAAGAATTTGAAGGGCGTGCTCCTTACAACAACGGTCTGGGGCATACTTCTCGTCACATCGATAACATAATCCTTTTTTTTTATCTTGCACTTCTGCATCGGTGAGGGGCTTGAAATTCCCCTGGGAACGGGTTCCCGTATTCTTCTCCATTGGCGCCTTTTTCTGAAATGACACCGCCTAGGTCCTCAATGTCATGGTTGTCAGGGCACTCTGATATCAACTTGATACGATCCAGAAATAGCGAACAAACAATGACGAAATTGCAATATATAGGTGAAAAAACTCAAACGATGGCTGCTCTTACGAAAAACAAATGAAACAAACAAGATACAACGATGATCTACTGTTCGAGAGTTAGATCGTCTCTCCACAAACCCTTGACGGCAGAAACACCACAAGAAGAGAAGGAAAACACCAGCCAAAACAAAACATAAAGCAAACCTAGGTTACTAGCCCTATTATAACCCTCCCAAAACACCTTCAAACTTTGCCCCTAAAACTCCTTTGCTTTCTCCTCCTTACATATGTGATTAAGGCTTTCGTGGGCCCCTCCTCTTTGCTGGATTCCTCTATCGCTGCTCCCCGCCATGCCTCCCCTTCCTGCTAAGTCGTTTGGCTTTTAAATTGCTGGGATAAGCCGGTCGGCTGATTCTCAGCCGGTTGGCCGATTCTTGACCAGTTGGCCTAGACCGGCTTTGTAATCGACATAATAAATAGAAACCATTTCAAATTTAGGTATCTCTCTTACTTTATTTTTATTTTTTTAATTCATTTAGTGATAGAAAAGATATTTTCTATTTAAGAGTTTACACAAAAAAGGGTAAATTACATATTTCAAAATCTAAACTAATACAACCCACATATCAACTCTTTTAGTTATTGTATTCTCCNCAAAATTGTGATGCCTATGATTTTCATAAGCTTCATTTTTAGAAACTGGAAGTTTTTATCTTGATAGTTTGGTTATCTCCTATTTTTATTAACAATTAGTTGATACTTCAATTTCATGTGCATGAACTTGATTTTATTTATTCAATAATTCAACAAATTGATTTTGCAATGTGATCAAAATTCTATTTTATTCACAATCCATTGAATTATTCAAATAATTAGCCCTACATTTGGTTGATATGTTGACATAATTTATGTTGAGTTTTGGAGCCCGGACCGCCTTCCCGCTCTCGCCTCCCGCTCCTGCTCCCGATCGCGAAAGTCGCGACTCCTCTCTGTCTCGAAATTGCTCCCGCCAACTCCTGCTCTCGTTCGCTAATCGTCGCGCCTCCCCTCTTCTATTTCTGCAAACTGAGCAGTCCCCGCCAAAGGAAGTTCTTTTGTTGGTGTAAGTTATTGAAAGAAAGAGAAGTACAAACAGTGGTTCCTTGCGACAAAAGTAAGAAGAAAGACGGTTGCTCTCCCATGACTTCCTCTTAGTGGCTTCTGGCAGAAGAAAAATAAGATTTCTCTTGTGCGTGAATTAAGCAGGTGTTTCCTCCATTTTTCATCTTCTTCGGTGTGTATCTCGGTGTATAGAGAGCAAGTGAAAGATCTCTCTTATAAGTCCAGACGATCGATTGGTGTATATTCCTCAACTAGTAAAATCCTCTGCAACTCTGTGGACATAGGCAATTTGCCGAACTACGTAAATTTGTGTGTTCCGCAGTATTATTATTTTTTGGTGTGAATTTTCTCGTTCTATTTTTTCGCTTCATCGTCGATTGTTCTATTTTATTTTATATGCAACCATAACAACTGATATCAGAGTCATGTTTCGGATCTAAGTAAAGATGATGACTGCAAATGAAGTGAAGGTTTCAGGAATCGAGAAATTTGATGACACAGATTTTGGTTATTTGAGAATGTAGATAGAAGTTTACCTCTATGGGAAGAAACTTCATCTTTCGTTATTGGGGAAAAGACTTGAAAGGATGGATGAGGCTGAATGGAATTTGCTAGATCGACACGTTCTGGGGTTATTCGATTGACCCTATCGAGGGNTGTGTTCCGCAGTATTATTATTTTTTGGTGTGAATTTTCTCGTTCTATTTTTTCGCTTCATCGTCGATTGTTATATTTTATTTTATATGCAACCATAACAACTGATATCAGAGTCATGTTTCAGATCTAAGTAAAGACGATGACTGCAAATGAAGTGAAGGTTTCAGGAATCGAGAAATTTGATGACACAGATTTTGGTTATTTGAGAATGTAGATAGAAGTTTACCTCTATGAGAAGAAACTTCATCTTTCGTTATTGGGGAAAAGACTTGAAAGGATGGATGAGGCTGAATGAAATTTGCTAGATCGACACGTTCTGGGGTTATTCGATTGACCCTATCGAGGTACGCTGCTCACAACTTTGTCAAGGAAAAGACTACTGTAGATCTCATGACAGTCTTATCAGGTATGAAAGGATGGATGAGATTGAATGGAATTTGCTAGATCGACACGTTCTGGGGTTATTCGATTGACCACATCGAGGTCCGTTGATCACAACTTCGTCAAAGAAAAGATTATTGATCTCATGACAGTCTTATCAGANTATATATATATATATATATATAACTGATGCGGCCATAAATTCTACGTGTCAGCAAAATCGCGGAATCCCGCATATTCGTGGGATCACGATCAGTCCCGTAATCACGAGGCCAACTACAATTTTTAGCATATTTTTTCCCTTTTCCTATTTCTCTATTTTTAGTTAGACTATTTTCTATAAGGGAATTATTTGTGTTATTTTCTGGTTTAACAGACCTTTGCTTTGTTTGTGATTTGAAGATTATATCTCTAATTTCTATCCTAAAAAGTATTGTATCATTCTTTTTTGAGGAAGCGGATCCCTATGGTTAAAGTTTTGTGGAAGCAAATATCCGAAAGTGAAACCACATGGGAAAAGAGGTTGATATGAGGTAGTTCTATCCATATTTGTTTGATAATTAGATCTTTTGAATGTCGAAAATGATATCTTTCTGAGAAGGGAAGAATGTAACGACTATCGATGTATTATACAGTGCATATGATGAGACCTCATTTTGGAATCTATTAAGTCTTGTATGATTATTTTATGTTTGTTAGATTTCTTGAAGTTTTTGAAGTTAATTTTATACTGAATTTATTTGCTAAATTTTAGCGGTTTTGATTTGGATAAAATTTAGCTTACAAAAATTGACTTTATTATATTCAAATAATTGATATTCTTTTGTTTCATGTCTGATTTATAAAATATCAAAATCAAATTGTAGAGGACACTTGAATATATTTTGAGCATATTTTATCTATCTTTATGAGTTTCATAACTAAAAAGATAAAAGCTTTCTTGCTAAATTTGTCTTCCTTAAGATTTAGTATATTTTTATGCAAGTGAGTTTTCTAGAAACATCTAGTGTCCGTTTTGCAAACCGTTTTCATCAGTTTATTCTAGGCAAAATTTTATACTTATCAACTATTTTTCATAATTTTTGGTGTCATATATTTCAAGATAAAAAAAGTTTCTATAAAATATATATTTAATATATATAACAATTCAATTAATTGCACTTATATCTTTTTATTAAAATATTTTAAAAAATATGTTTTTAAAACGTCATAATCCACTCATGTCATTCATTGCTTTTCCATCTTTTTCACCCAGAGAAACGTGTAAAAAGAGAAGATGAGGGAAAAGTGAGCTTTTAGAGGGAGTTGGTTTTGGGCGCCTTGAGCCTATTAAGTCTATTGGGCCAGTTGAAAAGATTGATCGGCTATAGGTAGACTATTGTTAACCTACTTCAAATTTCAATTTCGTTATTTTTTGGTAAAGTTTTGATATTTTTATTAAAATTTAATACAAACTCAGATTAACGAAGATTTACAAACTTTTTACCGTGTAACTTTTTCGATATTGTAGATTAAACTGTGTAGAATAAATTGTCATAAAAATATTTATTTTCTGCAGCGCATTGTGTTGTACAATATTTTGTATATTTTGACACGCATATTAAATCTGGTAAATTTTGTTTTAGAATAACAAATGTTTGAAATATTATCCTAGACATTTCATATAAGTAGTTTTAAGTTGTAATTGTCGATATGTACATATTTATTTCCCCATAAATTATATTATTAATTATTTCTACTGATTTGGAGCACTTTCTGCGATATGTTTTGATATTTGATATATCAAATTGTTAGTATTTTAATGCTTCTGTATCAATAAGAGTTGAATATGATAAAAATGGGGAAGTTGCAGGTGGTTGTAGCTGAACAGTTCTATGTTTTGTGCAATCAAGTATAGTTCTAAAGGTTTTGCATCTATGTAATTATCCATCTATGCATTTGATGCATCTGAATAGATGTAAACAAGTGGACGTATAAGTGAAAGTTAAGTTATAAGAGGCATAGGAAAATATGAACAAGTGGAGGTATAAGTGAAAGTGGAACTAGAAAAGGCAAAANGCTTTTTACATTTATACCACCCAAAATTTTCATATCACATCAAAAATACAACCATTTTAACTTTTAAAAGGTGAAATTCATCTTTTCTAGGTAAGGTGGTAAAAATATAAAAATTGAAATTTAGGTGTTAGGTGTGTAAATTCGTAGGAATTAAGTGGTATGCATGTAAATATTCCAAGATATATGAATGTTAAACATGTTTTAGCCAACTGACCTTAAAATGCCCTCAGGGTCGAATGGGGCAAGGCACCATTTGGGTGAATTTGGTGGAAGAGGACCATAATCGGGGGAGTTGATACTGCATTCCTGTAGAAAGCAAAACTAATGCTGCTAGAAAAGGTTCCAGATAAAAGACTTAGCAGTTTATAATACACCGTGCTAAATTATTTAATATAATTTTAAGANATTCCTGTAGAAAGCAAAACTAAAGCTGCTAGAAAAGGTTCCAGATAAAAGACTTAGCAGTTTATAATTACAACGTGCTAAATTATTTAATATAATTTTAAGCAAAAATAAATAAAAACCTTTGTCCTTTTATAGACAGGATTCTGATACAAGTGCTTTTTGCCAAGAAATAGCCTATCTATGAAGCCAACAGCATTGCATGGAGGACCAAGGCTACCCCTCAAGCCACAATGGACCTATTTTTGAAAAATGGTCAGATAAAAGCCACATGAAAAAAAGGAAAAAAAAACATAAAATGAATCCTTTGTAGAACCGAAGATTAAGACAGTTCAACTTATTGGGGTAGGTGAATAAGGATTGTTCTTCAAAATTAAAAGTTTTAAATTTTATTTCTTGAATTTATCATGCACAGATCAGTATGAATTTGCTCAACATAAAAATAAAAAAAGCTATATTCTGCATCCATATCTCAAGGTATAATTTTAATTTTAATTTTGATTTCTACTAGTTATTTGAAATAAATTTACCAATAAAATTTACAGCTGGGTATATTTCTAAGTTTTTTTTTATTATCATTAATTTTCCACAATTCAAATCAGGTGATTGGGCCCTCGCATCGCTAATTAATACCAACTTATCCAAATACTAACNAGTTTTAAATTTTATTTCTTGAATTTATCATGCACAGATCAGTATGAATTTGCTCAACATAAAAATAAAAAAGCTATATTCTACATCCATATCTCAAGGTATAATTTTATTGATTTCTACTAGTTATTTGATATAAATTTACCAATAAAATTTACAGCTGGGTATATTTCTAAGATTTTTTTTTTTTTATCATTAATTTTCCACAATTCAAATCAGGTGATTGGTCCCTTGCATCGCTAATTAATACCAACTTATCCAAATACTAAAATGACATAATTATCGTAATGTAGCATGGATCTTATACGCCTAGCAATAAGAGTGCCCACAACCATCACCATCAGCCACATTGTAACTATTTGAGCTAGGGATAGACTATATACAAGACAAAATGGTTGATGTTATTATACACTCCACCTCTAATTCAATTGAATGCAGTCTGGCAATGAACGACAAACGTGTTACCACAGGAGTCCAACTCAAAGCATATCATAAATATCAAAATCACTCATTATGTGTAAAATGCAAAATTTACTCGTGCTTAAGGCAACAAGCAGAGATGGATTTAGGAGAGCATGGACAANGTGCCCACAACCATCACCATCAGCCACATTGTAACTATTTGAGCTAGGGATAGACTATATACAAGACAAAATCGTTGATGTTATTATATACTCCACCTTTAATTCAATTGAATGCAGTCATGGCGATGAACGACAAACGTGTTACTATAGGAGTTCAACTCAACTCAAAGCGATGAATGATAAGACTCAGGTTTAATAAAAACTCTTGCATTACTGGTGAGAACATGATAATAGGTATGTCAGTACCTTAGATCTATATTTTTCATAGTCATGATGATGTGTGCATTTTGATGATAAAAATATTAAATCATAATTGTTGTATATATTTTCTTTTATTGTATAGTGATATGATCTACAAGTTAAGTGGAGGAATGCTTTGGGCCTTTTGTGTGATGAAAAGTTCCGCTTAGAATGAAAGGAAAATTTTACGTGACGGCGGTGAGACCCGCAATGCTCTATGGCGCTGAATGTTGGCCTTTAAAAGAGAAGCATAATACTAAGTTAAGTGTTGCCGAGATGAGAATGATCAGGTGGATGAGTGGCTTTACACTTAGAGATAAAATGCGAAATGATTATATCCCTGATAGGGTTGGTGCAGCTCTTGTGACAGATAAAATTAGAGAAAATCGTCTTAGATGGTTTGGTCACATTAAGCATCGACTATCTGACGATCTGATTAGGAGAGTAGATGTTTTAGATTTTACTTATGTTAAGAAAGGCAGAGATAGACCTAGGAAGACTCGGGCTTATTGTATAAAATATAATCTTAATTTATTAGAACTAAATGAAAATATGACTCTAAATAGGACAATAGAGAAAAATGATTCATGTAGCCGACCCCACGTAGTGGGATTAAGGCTTTGTTATTGTTATTTTTGTTGTTGTATATGATATGATTTGAATTAAATTTTGGATATTCTTATTTTATTATATTTGATGATATTAGTGGCTCTATGTTTATGATAAATTGAAGAAAATAAATAAATAAAATTCCTTCCACATAGATATCGGGTAATAACTTTTCTGTTATGAACTCGATATGAGGTGACCCACCTCAATATGACGAGTTGCATCAAGTTTGATTGTGACAGCCACTACTTGAATTTGATGCAATTTCTAGAATGGATTGGCCATCTAAAATTTTTTTAATCATAGATTATAATAATAATAGTCTATTTGGGATGACTGCATCTCTTTAAAAATTTGACTGTACAGTTGTGGAGAAAACAACTTCTTAAGCTACAATGAAAATTATATATATTTTTTTTCAAAAAATAAGAGAGCAACATAGTCATCGCACTTTAACAAGCTTTGTTTAAAAAAACAGTTTCCCGCCATAAAAATTTCTAGAAAACAACAAGAAAGCAATTCCCCAAATAGGATTGTTATGATAGTCTGAAACGCTAAGCTGACAGAGAGCTATCCAAAACAGGCCCTAAGACAATGAAAATTAATACACCTAGAGAGATAATAATTAATGATTGTGGTGATAGAGGGTGACCTAGTTTGATATTTCTTTAGAGCCAAATGAGCTTCAAATTTATAGTGATGCATAATTAAAAGGATTGGGTTGTGTGCATATGTAACATTAAGAAACCAATGTCTATGCTTCGAAACAGTTAAAATGTTATGACAGAAATTATCCCGCACATGACTTGAAGTTAGCAACAATTGTGCTTGCACTTAAATCGGCATTATCTGTATGTAGTTAGTTGTGAGGTGTTTACAGATCCTCAGAGCTTAAAGTATATATTTACTAAGAAAGAATTGAATTCGAGGTAAAGAAGATATTTGAAATTTATTAAAGATTACAATTTGGATATTCAATATCACCTAGGAAAAACAAGTATGGTTACAGATACATTGAGTATGAATGCTTCAGGTAGTTCAAATTGGTTGATATTACTCAGCATGAATAGTTAAATCAAACATGATTAGAGCTATCAGTGTTCAATATAATAATGAGGATATTGTTCAGTCAAATAAGTTAACAGTTTAATCTACTTTAAAGAACAAAATCAAAGATTTACTGACCAGAAATGATACTGTTCAAAAAATTTTAGAGCAAGTCAAGACAGATAGTTTTGGTATATACATGATAGATGGAGATGACTTGTTTGAAAATTAAAAATAGGATATATGTTCCAGATGTAGATGGGTTTAGAAAAAAATTCTAAAGGAAACACATTTATATGACACTAATATTCATCTAAGGAGTAATAAAATGTATCAATAGCTCAAGAAAATATTTTGGTGGTCAAGATTGAAAATAATAATTACAGAATTTATGGCTAAGCGTGATACATGTCAGCTAATGAAAACAGAACATCAAAGACTGGGTGGCCAGTTATATCCATTGACAATACCAAAGTGAAAAAAAAGAGGAGATTATCAGAGATTTTGTGGTTGGGCTGCTCAAATCAAGACAAGGACGTGGTGTTATTTGAGTTATAATAGATAGATTGACCAAATCAGCCCATTTCTTGCCCATCAGATAGACATCATGTTGAGAAATTAGTAAAATTATATGTAGATGAAATTGTATGGTTGCATGAGAAAATGAAATCAAATTGTGGAAAAAAACAAACTAACGAGGCTCTAGGTAAAAGATTAACTTTCAGTACAACTTTTCACCTATATGCAAAAGGTTAATCAAAGATGACTATTTATATTTTAAAGGATCTGCTTCGTTTATGTGTACTTCATTTCGGTGAAGGATGGGAGTCACATGCATCTCTAATAGAATTTGTTTATCATAATAATTATCAGGCGAGCATTGGGATGTCTCCATATGAATCTCTATATGGAAGAAAGTGTATGACACCGTTGTGTTGAGTTGAAGCAGGTGAAAGAAAAATTATTGATGCAAATGTAGTAGATGATGTGCCTAAGAAAATTCATCTAATCTGAGATTAATTAAAGGTTAGATTAACAAATTTAGTATTATAAAGTTAAACACAGAACAATTAATTTTGAAATTAAAGTGATGATTTTTATCAAAATTAGTCCATTCATAGGTGTGCAAGACTTCGAAAAAATAAAAAAAAATTAGATCAAAATATATTGGTCTAAATTAGATTATGAATAGGACTAGAAATGTTACATATAAATTGACGCAATCAGCTCACATGTAGGGAGTACATAATCTTTTTTATATTCCTCACTTAGGAAGTATATTACTGGTGAATCAAATAAAGTGGTTGAATATTAAGTTGATATTTTGCCAAATTTGACTCACACAACAAAGCTTGAAAGGATATTAGATTATTATGGGAAGAAACTTCTTCATAGAGAGATATTTGCAAAGAATTCTATGGAAGCATAGAT
Organism: Phalaenopsis hybrid cultivar; assembly: GCA_002079205.1. Taxonomy (NCBI): domain Eukaryota; kingdom Viridiplantae; phylum Streptophyta; class Magnoliopsida; order Asparagales; family Orchidaceae; genus Phalaenopsis; species Phalaenopsis hybrid cultivar. The sequence goes on along the minus strand of JXCR01144883.1, from coordinate 51,095 downwards.
CAAAAAATGAGGCTACTTAGAAAATTTTAGTTTTGCAGAGATCTGTATTTTCAAATTTTGAGAACAAAATTTTTATAAGGAGGGGAGATTGTGATAGATATAATTAGAAATTAAAAAAAATCGAGAAGGCAACTCGAGAAGACGATCGTCTTGGTGTTTGAGTCTTTAGAAGTTATGTGATGAGACGTACGTCACATTTTTGAACCAATCGAGCAAAGAGACAGGGAACGAGGAGAAAGAAGAGGAAGGAAGATGAAGATATGTGCGTAACCCTAGTGGTGAAACTATAAAAGTGAAGGGTCATGCAGATGGTGAAACAGGCTACATACCTTTAGGGCAAGGGAAGATTTGAATTTGTCGCGTGCAGGAGACCCAACCGAGTGGGTGTTTGGTGTGATGAAGGAGGAAGGCATGCTCATGTTCTAATAGCATTTTTGACCTACATGTTTGTGTGGAAAGAGAAGGGGGCTTCTCACGTGCATGCGTCACCTACATTTTCTCACATTTTCAATTGAGATATGAATTTTCATTAAAATTTTCAAATTTTGAGAAAAAAATTTTATAAGGAGAAGAGATTGTGATAGCTATAATTAGAAATAAAAGAAAAAAAATCGAAAAGGCAACTCGAGAAGACGATCGTCTTGGTGTTTGAGTCTTTAGGAGTTATGTGATGAGACGTACGTCACATTTTTTAACAAAGTGAACAGAGAGACATGGAATGAGGAGAAGAAGAGGAAGGAGGAAGAAGATATGTGTGTAACCCTAGCGGCGACACTATAAAAGTGGAGGGTCATGCAGGTGGTGAGACAGGCTACATACGTTTAGGGCAGGCAAGGGAAGTTTCGAATTTGTCACGTGCAGGAGAGCCAACCCAGTGGCCATTTGGTGTGATGAGGGAGGAAAGCATACCTCATGTTCTAGTAGTATTTTCGACCTACATGTTTGTATGGAAAAAGAAGGGGGTTTCTCACGTGCATGCATGATAGAGGAGGTCGAATCGAGTCTGACATCTTATGCGGCTTCGAGCAGAGGAGGAGAGGAAGCGTTTCATGGAGGTTAAACCGAATAGATAAGGGTAACGGTTTGTTGTTTTAATTGATATAAGATATTTGGTTTATTTAAGTAGATGTTATTATGTGAATATTAAGCATTATGAATTTTTATTAATGAGTAAATTTAGACAAGCAATTGAATAAAAGGAAAACAAGAGGTCTATATTTTGTGCAAAAGGAGATAAGGAGGTAATGTTAGGTTGACCTCTTATTAATTTTATTAAATGGAAATATCCTTTATTAGCATTGAACTATGATTAAAATATAAGTCATGATCTATAGGCAAAACAACATTCAGACTGGGAGAAGAAGAAAATCGATATTTTTAGTCAATTAAATTATAAATTATTTATTATTAAAATGTGTTTATTTTGTAATTGAAGTTAGAAAGTAGATATAGAAGGATTAAAATCAATCAGTTTATCACATCAATTCGATGAGAATTTCCTCATTTAAGCTAAGGAAATGTTTAAATTCATTTGAGGTCATAAGTATTAAATATTAATTTATAAATCAATNCAATTTCAAGAACCCAAATTAAGATATTGCAAGCTAAAGGATCATTTTATAAAGTGAAATCAAAATGAGTGATTACTATTTTATTTGCATTAAATTCAATTTTTTTATTTTAAAATGTTTCATTTGTTCATACATATTAAAACCACTAAAAGCATTTTTATAATCAAAATAAGATAGAATAAAATGATATGATTGTTTTATCGTTTCAATTATTTTATCTTTTCTCCACTGTATTAAATAAAAAAATATGAATAAAATAATTAAAAAATATTTAATATAAGTTGAATAAAAGATAAATGATTGAGTCAATTAAGAATCACCCCCATATGACATTAACTTGGGGTGCTTTTATACTCGTCCACATTAAAAGAAAAATAGTTGTGCCTTTATGGTACAAAATGCAAAAAAAATAATGGTGCTCTTGAGATGATCTCTTCAAAGAAATGAAAATGAAAATATAATTATTAAAATGATGAAAATGCAATTGATTACGATAATTTTAAAAAAAATTACAAAATAAAAAAAAAATGTAAATTTTACCTTTCCAATTGACTAGCATATTCCATTGAGTAATCATGTTAGACATTCACATAAATATTTAATGCATAATAAAGTACTAATTATTCACTAAGTTGTTTTAAAATTAACATATTTAAATAATATTTCATAAAAAAAATCTGTTAGATTAAGATGATTCATAGGAGAAAATTTGTTTACAGAAGAAGATGGACTACTGATAATAGGTAGCAAATTGTTTGTTTTTATGTGGTCGTTTTTACGATATTATTTATTTTAGAAAAATTAGATAATCTTATGTGTTTTGTTAGAGAATTTTCAGTATGTATTATGGTTTGGCAGTTCTTTTACAATTAAATAAAAAATGTCAACTAAATTTCTTGTTTAGAAATGTTTTCATTTAACGTCCAAACGTCCATTCTTGCCTTAATTAACTTCAAGTTTCCGAACCGGGTCTTGACAGTATAAGTGTGAGATATGCAAACTCATAGAATTTGTGAGCTATATATGTACGTGCCCCCAAAAAAAATAAAAAGCAACACAATGAAGGTTGCGATCAAATTGACTTATTGCAATATTAAAAGCTACACAAAAATAGAAACCCAAGAAAGTGTATCACTCTAATGCCAAGTGTAGAATATAAAAATTTCTTTTTTTTAATATTTAATTTAAACCAATATAAATGCAAATTGAAAAATAAAATAACAAACAAGCTATGGTAAAATAAGAAAAAATGACCGCAAGTATGCAAAAAACAACCTTCCTACTTTCAATATATACAATTAGATTTCCTTTTTAGCAATTGAACCTGATTTTCTTGACATGAATTTCCAAGATCCTAATTTCACTCATTATTATGAATTTGTAGGTTTTAACACTACCTTCAGTCTTCATTACCCAAGAAAATTAACAATGATATCCTGATTAAAAGATGAGTAAATAATTGATAGCAAAATTTATATCTATTATTTGGTTTATTAATTGATGGTTGAAGGTAGCATTGTAATAGCTATGTTAAAAAAAAGGAGGTTTGAGTGGCAGTGACAATTTGAAAGTAACTGTCGAGGCGGTTCCCTCATTAGGAGATAAGTTTCAATCGAATCAGATGAAACAAAGAAGTCAAAAGCAAGATGAGAGCAAGAGACAGGAGCAAGGGTGAGAGAACAAGAAGAGCAACTAAAAGAGGAAGAGAGGCTTACATGAATCTCGAGCATTAAATTGACACCATTCGTGGTGTTCAGTGTATTCATTTGAAGGTAACGACATTGGGAGAGTGTCATGTACGAAGGAGAAGGGAAGGAGGAATAGGGGGTAGCTTCGAGCGTCGTGTGCGAACCTCGATGTTGTGAGCAAGGAAGGAGTTTAGTGTGGAGAATAAGCTTTGCATGCATGTGACCTAATGTGAAGAGAGAGAAAAAGAGAGATCAAAAGGCTTGTGTGTCACAACTTGACCTCAGACTTGGAATTAATTAAGACGGGAACGGAAAATCGAACGGTAAAAATAAATTCTCTATTATTTTATTTATCTCACTAACAATTAATATTCAAATATTCATGAAAGAGTAACTAGAGAAATCAATTAAATTAATAAGTAGAAGTTTTACATTTTCGGTTGTTGTTTTCGCCTCCTACACACATTTGCTCCACTTCTATTCATCTTGCCAAAAAGCTTAGAGCCTAAAAAAAAATTAAACATCGTAAATTATCTAAAGATAACCCATGAGTAATCACACTTGTAAACTACAACAATCCAAGAAAAAAAATTAATATGGCTACTAGTCTTTCATATCTCTATAAGAAATTTGGGATATGCTAATCATTTATATTTTTATAAGAAATCTTTGAATATACTAAAGCATATATCAATAATGACATTTTCTAAATGAAAATATTCTAAACGTCTATATTTATTAACTTTAACTTCTTTTTACTTTATACTCTTAACATACACATATGTCTGTCTAAGGATCACTGCCAAAATAACCTAACACGCCTCTGGTCGATATTATCATGTATACACAACGGTTAGCAATCAAAATATCACAATTGTCTGAGGTGGATAGGTCCTTACTCAGCCCTGACAAATAATCTCTAATGGACACAGCAGTTAGCGATTTAAATATCATAATTGTCAGAGTGGTAAGTTTTGTCTACTTGAATCTGACCGATATTCTCCTTTCGGCACAACGAATAGTGATCAAAATATTACAATTATTTGGGATAGTAGGAAAATATCTATGCGCGTGAGTACACTGAAGTCCCTTGCCTGTACCATTAGAAGTGAACTCCTCTCAAAATGCAAATACAAGCTTTTACATATAAGCTAATCCATTTTAACATATCATGCATTCTTTTCTTATGAAGCACTTTACATCTATTTACTGCTGAATAGATGCAATCTTACTATATTCCCAAGCCATGAAATAAACTGATATTTGCACATTTACTAAAATTCTAGATGTTAAGTAATAATTTGATGTATATATATATATATATATATATATATATATATATATATATATATATATATATATATATATATATATATATATATATATATATATATATATATATATATATATATA
>JXCR01144883.1:9624-46243 GCA_002079205.1 Phalaenopsis hybrid cultivar | reverse complement strand
TATATATATATATATATATATATATATAGATATATATATATTTGTGTTTGTGTGATTATGCGGCAAACTAATATGTATACCCCTACAAGAGTCATGCAATGATCTGATATCTTCCTAAACTAAATTGTTATGCTCCTATATTTAACACGCATACTTATTACAATGTACAATTATTTATCTTGCATATCTTTCCTATCATGCATATATTACATGCCTAACAATATGAAGAATTCATTATTGAATTAAGGTATATATGAAATCAAACATACATTTTAAAATAAAGATAATTATTGTAATTTAAAAATATAATTACTCGCCTCAATCTTAAAAAAAAACTTCTTCAAAAGCTTATTTCTCCACTTAACCTGTTAACCTTAGTTACTATAACTCCAATTTAATGCTTAAATATGCTTTCAGTTTTAACAAAAGAAATCTAAATTAAACAAACTATTTTACCTTAGGGGTTTGGTTTACTTCCTCGCACTATAGGACCTCCAGGCTTCTCCTTCCTCTACTAATCAGTTTAGTTCGGCCTTTATTCTTTTACCTATACTTTCAAATATTGAATTATAATTAAACACGTAATATATTTAATTAAATATACTAATTCAATTTATAAAATTAATCCCTTACCTCCTTGTATGACTTATTTCTCCTCTAGCTTGAGTATTTTTTGTCGTTGATTTCTGATTTAAAAAAAACTAATAGCAACCATTAATATAAATTGAATTTACTTATATTTTAATAACTGATATAATTCTACACTCACCTCAATTATGTCGATCTATCTTCATTCAATTTGAGATTTTAATAGTTAAGATCTTGATTTAAAAAATACGCACAATTAACAATTAAAGAATAAACTTAAGGATAAATAAAATTTACTAATTAAATTATAAAATAGCACAATTAACATTAAAACTCATTCAGCTATNTGTGTGTGTGTGTGTGTGTGTGTGTGTGTGTGTGTGTGTGTGTGTGTGTGTGTGTGTGTGTGTTTGTGTGATTATGCGGCAAACTAATATGTATACCCCTACTAGAGTCATGCAATGATCTGATATCTTCCTAAACTAAATTGTTATGCTCCTATATTTAACACGCATACTTATTATAATGTACAATTATTTATCTTGCATATATTTCCTATCATGCATATATTACATGTCTAACAATATGAAGAATTTATTATTGAATTAAGGTATACATGAAATCAAACATTCATTTTAAAATAAAGATAATTACTGTAATTTAAAAATATAATTACACGCCTCAATCTTCAAAAAAAACTTCTTCAAAAGCTTATTTCTTCACTTAACCTGTAAACCTTAGTTACTATAACTCCAATTTAATGCTTAAATATGCTTTCAGTTTTAACAAAAGAAATCTAAATTAAACAAACTATTTTACCTTAGGGGCTCGGTTTACTTCCTCGCACTCTAGGGTCCTCTAGGCTCCTCCTTCCTCTACTAATCAGTTTAGTTCGGCCTTTATTCTTTTACCTATACTTTCAAATATTGAATTATAATTAAACACGTAATATATTTAATTAAATATATTGATTCAATTTATAAAATTAATCCCTTACCTCCTTGTATGACTTATTTCTCCTCTAGCATGAGTATTTTTTGTCGTTGATTTCTGATTTAAGAAAAACTAATATCAACCATTAATATAAATTGAATTTACTTATATTTTAAACACTAATATAATTCTACACTCACCTCAATTATGTCGATCTATCTTCATTCAATTTGAGATTTTAATAGTTAAGATCTTGATTTCAAAAATACACACAATTAACAATTAAAGAATAAACTTAAGGATAAATAAAATTTAGTAATTAAATTATAAAATAACACAATTAACATTAAAACTCATTCAACTACCTTACGCCCTCCCCGTATGTACGCTAAGCTTGCAGGCTTGGACCCCCCTTTTCTTCCTCCACAACTTCAATCATGACTCTATGCGACTCCTTACTTCTCCTTACTTCTTCACATCAAAGCCGCTTGACGCCTCTTCCCTCAATTAGTTAGACACAAGCCGCTCGTCCTGCAAACAAAAATGCTCTTCTCGTCCTGCAGACCACATCTTCTCCTATACACTCTTCCTTTTCTTCTTCTTCGCTCGACCTTCCTCCTCTCAACAAAGTCGCATCCCTACTTTTCTCTCCGCTCCTCCTCAACTTACGGCTAGGGAATATGCTTCTTTCTCACGTAACGACGTCGAAACTAAGCACGAACTGCTCATTCCTTCAATAAGAGTTGGGCTTCTCGCCCGCTTTGTTCCTCATAGGTAAATCTTCCCCTTCTCCTCTCATCGCCGCTGCTTATCGTTCGTTGCTTCTAGCTCTCTTCAATAGATTTCGTTCAATTTGAAAGGATATATGATTCATTAAGCAATCACAAGAGGATGCTTCTACTTGATTTTTTTTTTTTCAGTTATTACATTACCTGTGTTTTGTGTGGGTTCGAGCTAAAATGGTGGGGAGAAAGGAGTATGCAACTTGAACCCTAGCCAAAAGATTTTTTGGATTGAAACAAGGAAGGATTGACGACAGTGAATGTGGAAAAATGTTTATATTTTAATTTATATAAATTATTTTAAATTAAATGTTATTAAGTGAATATTAAATATTATGAGCCAAAACCAGTGATTATAATTATGATTAAAATGCAGATCAGAAATTAGAGACACAAGAATAATCAGATTTGAAGAAAGAAAAGACAATTTGCGACAATAAATGTTAGTGATCAATTAAATTATAAATTATTATGTACCAAAATAAGTTTTATTACTAATTAAAATCAGAAAGCAAAAGTAGAAGGATATTTGGAATGAAAATAAAGGATAGATGGTCACATCAATCAAATTAAGATTTTTACTATATAAGCTAATGTAGTAATTAAATTCAAATGAAATTATAGGCACTAAATATGATTTCATAAATTAATTTGAGGAATCCAATTTAAGATATCACAAACTAAAGATTTGAAAGGGTTATTTTATAATGTGAAATTGATATGAGAAGTTACTATTTTATATGTATTACATTTATTTTCTTTTATTTAAAGGCAGTTGTGCTTTCAAATAAATATCTCATTACTTCATAAGAGCTTACAAGTATTTATTTGATTAAAATATAATTAAAAAAATGAAATAATTGTTTTGTGATTTGCACTGCTTCATCACTTGCCTTCCACAAAAAGTAAAATAAATTTAATGATTGAACGAAATTAAATATAACTTGTACAAAAGAAAAATGATCAAGTCTATCATGAATCGCCCCTTATGATACTAGTTGGAGATATTTTTTTATTCGTGCGTTTTAAATATAAAAGAAGTGATAATGATTGAAAATTTATTGGTACTAAATGGTAAAAAAATAAAAAAAGATCATACCATTATTGATACAATTTTTATACGACGCTCGAGAAATGACTTCTTAAAATAAAAAAAAACAAAAATATAATTGATTAAAAAGATGAAAATGTAAATGATTAAGATGATTAAAAAAAATTTAATAAATAAAAAATATAAAGTTTACTTGATCAACATATTCCTTTGTGCAATCATGTTAGACATTTGCATATAATTATTTGATGCAAAATAGAGTAGTAATTTTTCACTAAGTTGTTTTAAACTTAATCTGTTATTTAAATTTTCTTTCATTAAAAAAAAAATACTAGACTGATGTGATTGATATGAGAGAATTTGTTTATAAAAGGAGCGGAATTATTGAAAATAGGTAGAAGATTGTTTTATTGAAAATAGGAATTATTGAAAATAGGATTTTCCTCAAAAGAAACAAAATTTAACTGGATTTTCCTCAAAAGTCCCTTCAAACTCTGCAATTATTGTCCTTTACAACATGCATGCTGGTTGGCCTTGTACTTTCCTAGAAAAAAGTTGACATGTTGGCTGGCAAGTCTGGAGCCTAAACTTTGATATTTCACTTTTAAAATGCTAGTGAGAGTGGTATTTTTAATGTGATGTTAAAGATTTAAGAGCTATGCATGTAAATATAAATGTTTAGGTGTTAGATATGTAAATATATAAGAATTATGCAGCATGTATTTAAATGCCCCAAAAATATTATCACTTTGTTAACAAATCAGGCTGCACAAGGCAATAAGTTCTGTTATTGGAGAAGCAAAATGNTTTGAAATTTATCCAAATTAGCCCCACACCCTATAAATTCTATTTAAGGTGAAGGAAACATCACCAAAAAGGTAAAACTAGAGGGCATATCTGTATTTTCGCATTTTTCCATATCTTCTCATTTTTTCCAAATAAGAATCCCCAATTTCATTTTTAGCTTGAATTTCAATTCCTACTCGAGTTGTATATCTTGCAAAATGAGAAACGCCAAAGGAGCACAAAAATCAAAGATTACGCTATAAAGCCTTTCATGATATTTGTTCTCGATGCACAGTTCATCATGATTTTTGTTCTCCATCCATTGCTCACCGTGATCTCACATATTTGTTCTCCACACTATGCTCATAGCAACCTCCAACCTCCCTACTTCTCCGGCATTTCTTGTTCTGTAATGGCCACAGCTTGAGTAAAAAATGAAACTAAAGATTGAGATAGATAAAAATAGAAGCCGTAGAAAAAAGTAAGAGATTGCTATACCCTTTAACAACAAGTTGAAATGGTGGGACTAATTTCGATCAACTTTGAGGATTTAGGTACTAAATTAGGAAATCAAATAATCTAAAAACTAAAATAAGCTCAGCACACAGTAAAGGGATCAATTTAACCATCTGTATCAACTTATTATATTCTCATTTAAAGGCCTTCTTACAAGTCGTTAAAATATAATACGTTTTTCTTCTCCATGCCTCTCAGCAACTAATAAGAATCCTTTATTACAAAAAAATGTGTTTTACATATACAAAAATAATTAGAAGTAATCAACATATAATCAAAATAGATCAATCATAATCTCCAAAAAACATATGAAACGCAAGACTTTTATGATAGAATCTAAGGAATAAAATAATACTTGATAAAATACTTATTACAATATCAATCATAATTCAAAATATTTTAGCATATGCATAAAAAAAAAGTACAAATAAGGTAAGTGATGACTTGTCTGATAAGTGTATCTTTCCATCAATGCCTTTATTTATTTGTTGAAACAATTACCTAGTTANAAGGCAATATACATTGCAGAAAGCACGACAGCAACGATCCTTCACAGAAACAATAATTTAGCGCATGAAATATTGTTAACTTTCAAGCCTATATGATAAGCAAACTAAGATTTCATAGTATTTAAAAGTTGATTAGCGTCCTTGAGATTATCACCTACTAAAGTTGATGCTAAAATACTAGAAACTTTTTGGGAGAGTTACATAAATAACATCCGAATCTTATCTTTTTACAAAACTAACCATGTCAATTTTTTGGAACTATTTGCAAATGACAGTATTTGAGTGGTTAGTCAGCACGTGCAAAATCCAAGGAAAAAGTGTTAGGAAGTTATTATTCAAATCCTCAAATGTATAAAAGTCCCCCAAAAGTGAATTATTATAAACTAAATCCAAGCATTTGAACATTCAAGCATAAATGAAAGCAGATTATGTTAGCTTTATTTAAGAAAAAAGTCAACATCCAGATATTGCAGAAAGAGCAAAAAAAGTGGATGATTGTATGTGGAAGTTGAATGCAGAGCCATGGCACAATATGCATTCAAATTGATGTGAGCTAATACCCATTTAGGATAACTTGATTAACTGTTACTCGGCTCATAATGTTATACTCGGAATCGTTCCACCATCCACATTATCAGCAATCTTATTTTTCAGCCACGCATTACAAATATCAAAGTAGATCATCACTTCATAAGAAATATTTTATTTTCCAAAAAAAAAATCACTTATAATGTCTCCAATTTAATTAAGTGGTGGAAATTTTTTCCAAAGGTAATACAATACTTGCATTTTTCTCATTCACAGAACAAGATGAAGCTCGCAAATATATACTCCAACTCTAATCAAGTGATGGAAATTTTTATCAAAGGAGCTATAATACCTGCATTTTTCTCATTCACAGAACAAGACGAAGCTCGTAGATATATACTCCGGGGGGTAGTGGTTCTTCTTGATTAAGGATATAATTCCCATTATTGATCCTTTAAAAGAATAGTATAAAATGATATGTGGACTTCCTGTTGGGGCCTATTTTATATATAAATTATTTAATGTGTCAAATTTAGTCTTTGAGATTTATCCAAATTAGCCCCACACCCTATAAATTCTATTTAAGGTGAAGGAAACATCACCAAAAAGGCAAAACTAGAGGGCATATCTGTATTTTCGCATTTTTCCATATCTTCTCATTTTTTCCAAATAGGAATCCCCAATTTCATTTTTAGCTTGAATTTCAATTCCTACTCGAGTTGTATATCTTATAAAATGAGAAACGCCAAAGGAGCACAAAAATCAAAGATTACGACAAACAGATGTCTGCTGCTACAACCTACTATAAAGCCTTTCATGATATTTGTTCTCGATGCACAGTTCATCATGATTTTTGTTCCTATCCCTTGCTCACCGTGATCTCACAANGTGCCAAATTTAGTCTTTGAAATTTATCCAAATTAGCCCCACACCCTATAAATTCTATTTAAGGTGAAGGAATCATCACCAAAAAGGCAAAATTAGAGGGCATATCTGTCTTTTCACGTTTTTCCAATCTTCTCATTTTTTCCAAATAGGAATCCCCAATTTCATTTTTAGCTTGAATTTCAATTCCTACTCGAGTTGTATATCTTGCAAAATGAGAAACGCCAAAGGAGCACAAAAATCAAAGATTACGACAAGCAGATGTCTGCTGCTACCACCTACTATAAAGCCTTTCATGATATTTGTTCTCGATGCACAGTTCATCATGATTTTTGTTCCTATCCACTGCTCACCGTGATCTCACATATTTGTTCTCCACGCTATGCTCATAGCAACCTCCAACCTCCCTATTTCTTCGGCATTTCTTGTTCTGTAATGGCCACAGCTTGAGTAAAAAATGAAACTAAAGATTGAGATAGATAAAAATAGAAGCCGTAGAAAAAAGTTAGAGATTGCTATACCCTTTAACAACAAGTTGAAATGGTGGGACTAATTTCGATCAACTTTGAGGATTTAGGTACTAAATTAGGAAATCAAATAATCTAAAAACTAAAATAAGCTCAGCACACAGTATAAGGATCAATTTAACCATTTTCTCTGTATCAACTTATTATATTCTCATTTAAAGGCCTTCTTACAAGTCGTTAAAATACAATATGTTTTTCTTCACCATGACTCTCAGCAGCTAATAAGAATCCTTTATTTAAAAAAAATGTTTTACATATAAAAAAATAATTAGAAGTAATCAACATATAATCAAAATAGATCAATCATAATCTTCAAAAAACATATGAAACGCAAGAATTTTATGATAGAATCAAAGGAATAAAATAATACTTGATAAAATACTTATTACAACATCAATCATAATTCGAAAGATTTTAGCATATGCATTTAAAAAAGTACAAATAAGATAAGTGATGACTTCTCTGATAAGTGTATCTTTACATCAATGCCTTTATTTATTTGTTGAAACAATTACCTAGTTTGAATAATATTTACCTTAAAGTATTATATGCAAAAAGTATATGTATATAAGATATATAAGTTATCATTATTCTAATAAAGAAAATATACCATGCCTTTGCGCTTTGTGAATTCAAGCAAGCAAGACCCTTGCGCTTAGCGTTAACATTAAACTTCTGAAAACACTGAATATCAAAGAAAGCACAGTTCCTTTCGAGTGAATTTAAAAAGGAAAAGCAAATCCTCATAAATAAAGATCTTATATTTTCAGTACATAACTAAAGTTCTAACCATTGAATGTAGTATTTCTTCATAAATGACACTGGAGAATCCACAGCCAAGTTGTTAGCAAGCCAGACCTCCGATATGGCACCTAGAAAGTATCCAATGGATATCCTCTGGTACATGTATGAAAACAATTAAACACAGAAGGTTTATTGAGAGTGAGAGAGAGTATAGAGCACAAGAACAACTAATATAGAAGTACAACCAGTTCTTTCCTATAAACTATAGACAGCAAAGAACATACACTACCAAATTACATAGAACAACTAAAAACAATGCATAACTACCTCAGGAATCCATCAAAATTACAGAAGTAATGAAATTTCATGAGAATGACAAACCGAAATCATAATCACATCAATCATATATTTATGTATAAATGAAGAGTATACTCAGAATTAAACAGAAAAACAAATGCAAGCTATCATACAATTTTCATTATATAAAAATGCCCAAATCAGCACCATTAATGATCGCAATAACTGGTTATAAATTATCCATGAAGGCCATCTTTATGCTACCTTTAGGCCTCGCATTTTATAATAAACTGGCTTGACTGAATCAAAAGATTGACCCTCTCGTGCTTAAAATAATAACAAATACATCACCGAAATCGGCATAGTTAAGATCCATGAATTGTATGACAGCAAATAATAAAATATTTTTCCATTAATGGAACATATTGTGGCATTGCCCAGCATTGTATTGATAAAGCCGGTCTGGAGAATGGAGAACTAATTCATAATGATAAAAAACTAATAATAATAACACCCTATTTTGCATGTTGCTCGTGTTTGCCAATTTGATACAAAATTATTTTAAAATCAAAATTAAAAAAAATTCATTCACCTACCTTAGATAATAAAACATAAAGAAAAAATATGAGGCGGGGAGCTTGCAAAAGTCCTCATCAATGAAGGAACTTTGGGGCAAACAAAACTGCCATTGTTGGAATTAGCTGTTGGCGGCTATTATGAAGAAGAAAAGAATATTGGGAAGAGATTTGAGACTAATATTTCTAGGGATTGCAATTATCTATAGTCTATAGGAGAACTATTCCGACCTAATTCAATGTAAAATAGGACCATGGACATGTACACCACCCAACTCTAATGTATGTACATATCTAACACCTAAACTTTGCTTTTTATATTTATACCACCCAAATCTTTTATAACACATAAAAATAACAGTATTATAAATTTTAAAGTAGTAAAGTACACGTTTCCATGTATAGACAAAGTAGCATATATGTAAAAATTGAAGTTTGGGTGTAAGATATGTAAATACACAAGAATTGAGTGACATATATGTAACTCCTCCAGAAAAAAAAATTATTTTTGCTACCCGCTTAGTTTGGATGTGATTCTGAGTAACAATTGCAGAATAGTAATGTAAATATAGATATGTTCTCCTTCCAATTATAAATATTAAAGACCGGATTCGCTAACTAGCAAATGTGGTGGCACTAGGCATCCAATTGTGGTAATAAAACCATGAGATGAGTTGTGTTACGGTAGTTGCAAGGATCATCCCAACGAGTAGATTGCATGCGATCGAATGCAAGTAATTGAAAAACTCACATGCTCCAGGTTGTCTATTCTCTTACTAGAGTTAATGTATGCTTGACCAACATCTAGTTGCGTAACCTAGAAGTTAAAATTGATAGAAGATGTCAAATTTAACGGTTCTTATTGGAGCAATGCCATGTATGAAAATAGGAAGATTTACATATATACCACTTAATTCATATGTATTTACATATATTTGAATCCTGAAGGCAGAAACAGGTACAAAGTGTATGTTTAGGTATAACAAATCAGTAGTATTTTACAATAAAAATGACCCCCTATTTACAGATTTCGGGAGTAACAACTGTACAATTACTTGTTTGCCCATGTTTTAATAAAGGTGTTATGGGTTATTTTGGATATTTTTGTATTTATAACCCTATGACTGGAGGACTTTATCACTTGGATGGAAGGGAAACTTTGGTTGATTGGAAGACGTTCGGTCGGCTGGAAGGCCATCGGTCAACTAAAAGAACGTTAGTCGGCTGAAAAATAGTCGGTCGGCCTAGATCGAACGGTCGGATTTCAAAAGAAAATCCCAGGAAGAGGTGCATCTGTCGTCAGGATAAACTGAGCCGTCAGGCAAAGGGTCTGTCGCTGTAATCTATAGGGTAGTACACCTTAGGCAAGGGATCTTCTTAGAGGGTTAGAGAGACGTTCCATGAGAGGCCCTTAGCCATTTTGTGAGGAGCTCTAGAATTGGCTGGGAGAGCTCGTCGTGAACGACATGCCTCCCAGATTGATCTCCTTCTATCTTTTGTTCGAATGACCTTTCGTTCGGTCGGCTCAGAGTTCCAACCAAAGAAGACGACACTTGATGTCTTCTTCTTTTGACTATTCCAATATAGTGTCCTTTGATTTTTGTCAGTGGGATCCGTTGGACTGTGCTCTTCTGTCTTCCAGTCCGTTGGATTTCCTCGAGATTCATGTTGACACATTTCTAATGTACATATTTAATTTCTCAATTCTTACTTCTTGAAAGTGATAGTTGCGATAAAAAAAATAGAATTAAATGGAAAAAATGAATTCATTAATTGTGTAACACATGCTTTTATAGTTAAACTTCTTGGATTTGTTGCCCCACTCCATATAAATAGGGCATGAATAGCACTTCCCCTTTACCTTTTTTTCCCAATTTCTCGTCTTTTAGTCAGTTATCAACAGAAGATATACTTATGGCAAGTGGTAAGAAGGCTTCCACGAATGCGGTGAATGAGGCGGCTTTTGGAATTTTAGTCGAAAATTTCCACCCGACATAGAATGGCAGGGAGAAGAGGAAGCTGGAGGGGAGCCAACACGTAAAGAAAAAGAAGCCAAAGGGAGAAAGTCGGTCGATCGGCTCGAAGAGCCAGAAGGAGGGAACCGATCGAAAGGAAAAAAATAGGTTAAGCAAGTAGCCCGTAAAAGGCAGAGGCTAGAGGAGCCGAAGGAAGATACTGAGTTGTCTGACTCAATTCTGCTCCATAAAAAGGGAGGCATCAGGGCGAACGTGAACACTACTGGTGCTACGATCCTCGCCCCAACACTGATCCGCGAGCTATCGGCCCAACAACCTGTCCATTTGTTCGTTGAGGTCCAAATCTCGCCTTGTAAGTAGCTAGCTACCTTCCCAATGGTCGGCGGGACAAGCCAGGCGAGGGTTCAACCACCTCCTAGTGAGAGCCTTTCATCCTTCTGATCGTCTGAGGTAGATCAGATCCTTGATAAGAGAAAACCTGATCCTCTTTGATTGAGTAAATTCATCGTTGTTTCTTCTAACACTAAATTACCCTGCATATGAGACTGTCCAGATCATCCACACATCGATGATGAGAGCGATCATTTTCCTATTTAAGAGGTAGTCGAGGGTCCATCAACTTCGACCCACGACGAAGGAGCGACTGGTCGCTTGGCTGGCCTTCACGAGTACATAAAGAGGGAGACTGAGAGGCGGCGAGGATTGTCGGTGTCATTGGCCCGCCACATGGATGAGAAAGTGGACTCCTTCGTCCGAGAGGCTTGCCTGCATAGGGAGGTGACCATAAAGAACTTAAAGGAAGAGTTAGCGGCCCTTCTCCAAGAACACACAATAGAGTTGGCGACCCTTCATCAGGAATACATGGCAGAGTTGTTGGCCCTCCAGACAGAATGACAACTCTCCGGGTGGAACATACAGAAGCCCGACCGACTGGTCCAATTTTCTGGTTTAGCACAGAGGAAGAAAATATTGAAAGATTTAAGTTAGGGGGGCTTCTAGTTAGTCGAGGTCTTGTATCGGTCGAGACGACCGAAGAACCCAATGTAAAATATTTTTATCTAAATAAATAAAAATTTTCACTTTGCAAATTTTTTAAATCTTATCTATCATTTTAATTTCTTGAAGTGCTAATTTGATGTGAATTTTCGAAGATCGAGGTACGACTCTACGATGTTTTGACTTCCCTTGGTGCCCTATATATAAAAGTCAAGGGTTCAAAATTTTTCATGCTTTATAAATTCTTTTTTCCCTTCCTTTCAGTCATTTTTTTGTCTCTCCCCTTGGTTTGGTTTGCTTCGGTTGGTTCGCATGGCTTCCAAATACTCCTCTCAGCTCTTTAATTCAGTGTCTACAAAAGTAATGCCTTGCATTTCATCATTCGATGTTGAGTTGCTCGAAGATACTTGTGTGTATAGTGCGAACATAATACTCAGGACTGTGGAGCCGAAGAATCGGGCGACCAACGATTTCAGTGATGATCTAATCTCTATAGAAACCAGCTCCGACGAGGACTTGGCTACCCTTCTGACATGAGATTCAATCAATCTTGAAGCATTATGGAGTAATTCCTGCGCAGATAAAGTCGAACTCCACTGAGGCTATTATGACGTTCGTGATTTACTGTCGGTGGAAGGAGATCCCTTGGTCCTGGAAGTTATTCCCTTACATGTTCTCCTTCAGGGTGGAGCTCGATTGTTATGTTGTCTTCGAATTGACGTGAAAATTTCGCTTGGTTGATCATGAGAATAAGATCAAAGACTGAAAGTTATGTTTCTTTCGCGGGATTTGTCAAGGCTGGGGATTGCAATACGGCCGATCGAAGAGTCGTCTAAGAAAAAGAAGGGAGTCCCAATGCGGATCATGGGACTGGCGTCGATCTTAGTGGGGAAACAACTACGGTTATTCAGTATACCGACCCCATGACGATGAAACAGTCATTAAATCCCGTTCGATTTGGCACTATGACTACAAAACTATGGGCCACGTCGATAAGGAGGAAATGGGGCAGATTGAGAAGAACCCTTGGCTTTCATAGAAGTTGCCGAGGAAGAGAAAGATGGGATGTGGTAAAGTAAAAAGAAGAAGATGAGGACGACTAGAAACTCAGACTTTGTCACAGTTTCGGAATTCATCCATTCTATTTTTGAAACAATGGTTTTTATTCAAAACACTGTCGCTAGAGACTTAAGTCAGATTGAATGAAAACCCACTTTGATGAACATAGGGACATTAAGGGAGTGTTGCCATGAAAACGAGAGAACTCTCGGTGTTCTTGGGTCAGGTGTCGAGTCTTCAAAACAACCATGGACAAGGAAAGTCAGTCGGCCTTCTTCCTCAGGCTTTATTCTTTAGGCTTTCCTCCTCAGGCAAGTCGACGTTCTCCAGGGTCATCAACTGAGTCGAACGAAGGGATAGAAGCGGGGGTCATGGAGGAAAGCTTGGCTGGATGAGAGGAGGTCGGGTCAAAGCCTAACAAGGAGAATGGGTCAACCACCTGCGAAGAAGAAGCGCGCTGGAGGAAGGGCAAAGCTTTGACTGATGATTCTGATTCTTCTCTCCCGTTGCCTTCGAGAAAAAAGTAAAAGGGGGCAAAGGGCTATTGGAGTCTGATGCAGAAGGATCGACCGAAGGACATCCGTAGTCCGGACTCCCACTTCTCTCTGATAAATGTGCTAAGGGATTGGTTCCCAAAGGCTCTTAGGATGGCAGAGTATGCTTCGACCATTGCCTACGTGCTTTGGTCGGAGAGCTTCCAAAAGTACCCGAACGAGCTTCAGCCAAGGGATCTCTAACATATGGTCGTCCGACACTAGTGGTAGGGACTCACGGTCACACATCATATGTCCCCCCCTCTACCCCGAAGTAAGAGAAAGGGCTTTGAAGGTAGAGGCAGAAGTGAAGGAAGTGAAGCTCTGAGAGAAAGCGGCTGAAGATCGGTCGACTGGATGATGCTGAGGTCGAGCTGTAGATTGCATCTAAGTGGGTGGATGTTGTCCAAGAAGAGAAAGCTGAACTAACAGAGTAGACAACCACAATGAAGACGCCTAAAGAGTTTTCTGATACTTAGGTCTCACATCTAAGGATGGGTACAAGGTTGGTCATCGACAAATTTGTTAGGGTCAGGATAGTCAATCGAAGTACTCACACTTAGCTGGAATCAAAAAGCTCTTCTCCACTCCATCAGCAGAAGCTTAGAGAGAGGATTTTGAGGGCAAGAACATGGCAGGCGTAGGATCGTCCAACACTCGGACTAAGGAAACCTAGACATAGGAAAACTTTGATTTTTTGAGCTGCAATTGAAACATTATATATAGCGGGCAAAGTTTTGTATAGAAAAAAATAAATTTGTAACCCGAACGATTATTTGAATGAAACACAACCTTCAATTGATTTTTACATGTGCTTTACTTTATTTTTTTAATTTTGTTTTTCCCTGCTTTCACGCAATTAATGGTATATCATACTACTGGTTGATTAGTAATTTTGGTCGATCTTGGTGCAATTTCCACCCAGCTCAAGCCTTACATTGTGCCTGTCCCATTTGCTCAATCGTGTCATTACCTCGAACAGTGTTGACCCTACATGGAGCTTGTCGTTATTAGGCAAGTAACCATCTATCGCACTTCGTTCGACTCAAGTTTTAGGGACATGTTTCAGTTGCTTGAGCGCTGAGGGTCAGTCCTTAGTGTGTGAACGTCAATCGGAAGTCGTGAAGTCGTTATCAGTCTTTTTAGATTTTTCTTAACTGATCACTTACATGCATCATAGTACGCTTATAGAGAGTGTCAAGACTTGGCTCGGGCCTTACTTAACTTGAGGGTTTATTCGGGGCAGTTGCATCTATTTGAATATACTGCTATGAAGCTGCTGAAGAAGTTGTTGTTCAAAAAGCTGCAATAACTTTTACCGAAAAAGAAATTTTAAAAAATTCAGACCGCAACTTTCTAGCAACTATCACAGGTATTCAGGTCTGGTAGAAAAACACAACTTTCAGCTGTAGCCTTTTGAGAACGCAAATAAAACGCAGTTTTGTCAAATAGAAAAAAAACTGCGGTGCGACACTATTTCCTGTAGGGGTATCCGCAGATACTCTTTTCCGGGGTGATTTTCTCGTAACCCTTCGCGGAACTTGTAGTTACTGGAAAGGGAACCACCTCTAGAATTTTGTCCAATCCTAACTTAGAGACACAGGCTTATGAGGTGAGAGTTTTGCGAGACGAAAAAATTACATTTCTTGCTCATCGGAAGTCCTAACGTTGTTGCTAGTCGCAGTTTAGAGTGCTCTAGTTCCCCGAGTGTCGTTTCGATGCTAAAATGCATCAACTTCTCGAGTTCCCCGAGTGTCGTTCGAATTTGGGGTTATGGACGCATAGTTAGCCAAGGTTTTTTTTAATTAAGATTATGTTAAAACAAAGATTTATAAGTGTTGGAAGCAACAAATTCCTTTATTATTTCTTCCATGTTGGTACAAAGTATTTGATTTAAAGAAAAATTTCTTGAGAACATCCTCGCTCCACGTGTTGGGGACTTCTTTCCTGAAGTAGGTCTTTAGTTTATATTCTCTTGGGACAACTCTTTAATCGACAATCAATGGGACGGTTCAAGTTTGGTCAAGTTTACTGACTGCCTATCATCGGGATGTTGGGTCGGCTTTCTTCAGGACCAAGTCGTCGGGCATAAATGTCTTCTCTCGAACGTGTCTATTGTAGTATCGAGCGGTCCTACTTTTTTACTTCTTTTTGCTAAAGCCCTATGCTAGTTCAATTTTCCTTAAGTTGAGAGGNGACTGCCTATCATCGGGATGTTGGGTCGGCTTTCTTCAGGACCAAGTCGTCGGGCATAAATGTCTTCTCTCGGACGTGTCTATTGTAGTATCAAGCGGTCCTCCTTTTTTACTTCTTTTAGCTAAAGCCCTATGCTAGTTCAATTTTCCTTAAGTTGAGAGTTCCTACATCGTTTGACTCCTTCCAGTCAGTGAGATTCTCTTCATCAAATGCGAAGGCTGTGACGCCCCTCTAGCTATGGTGGTTAAACTCCACCGGCAATTGCTTCCGTTTCTAGGATAGCATGTAAGGAGTTTGACTGGTCGTCGTTGACAGTGTTGATCGAATCGCCCAAAGGATGAACTGAAGTAAGTCTGCCCAAATCCCTTTTGCTCCTTCAATTTTTTTCCTTAACAAAACTAGAAATATCTTGTTGGTAGCCTCCACTTGTCCATTGGTCCGGAGATGATGCCCACATGTGAATGTTAAGTTGATCCCTTTGGCAAAAATTCCTTACCCCTTGGTCAGTGAATTGTCCCATTGTTAGTGATAAATACCATTTGTAAGCCATACCGACATATGATGTCCATCCAGATAAAGTTTCGGACGACCTCCACCATAATTCAGGTGAGCATCTTAATACATTTTAAGTAATCCACGACGAGTAAAAGAAATTTATGTTGACCTTTGGAAGGAGAAAACATAAAGTGATCTCACGACCATGTGTAAGCCATACCGACATATGATGTCCCACCAAGGATGTCAAGACCCCAGACGTCGAAAGGCCAGGGGCTGACAATCGGTTATAGGTCGGCTGATGCTACAACGGAGCAAACTTCTGGTATTTCCCACATCTTTTGAAAAGCTCCTATGCATCATTCATGAGGATTGTTCAGAAGTAGTTTTGTCGCTAAATCTAGTGTGCCAAGGGTTTCCCTCCAAAGTGACTCTCAAATTCACTAGTGTACATCTCTCTTAATTTCTTCTGTCTTGTTTTCCTTGACGCATCTTAAAAAGAGTGAGGTGGCCAATCTTCAAAAGAGTCTCCCTTCAATCAAGAGATATTGTACAACTTTGAACTTGAATCTTATTGGGTTAGTGATCTCCTCAAGAATTTTTTTTGTTTTCTAAGTATTGGATGTAGGGATTCATCTATCTTTTTGTGCCTTCAGCTTCCACCTCGTGGCTCTAGGTTCCTCAATGGCCAGCTGGAGAGGCTTCTGAGGCAACCCTTCCCCCAAGCAAATGTTCTTGGATAGAAGGCCTGCCAGTTGATTTTCCTCCCGATCAACATATTAGATTCTGAAGTCTACAAACTTCCATATCTCTGTCTTTGCCTTACTCAAGTACTTGGTCATCATCTTATCTCTAGCCTCGAACTCTCCGTTGACTTGATTCACCACCAGTTGGGAATCTGGTTTCACCAAGAGACGTCGGGTGCCCATTTATTTGGCTAGACATAGGCCAACTATCAATGCTTCGTACTCCATCTGATTGTTGGAGACTTCAAACTTGAGGACGACTAAATGGTAAAGGTGCTTTCCGATTGGGCTGCTCAGTGTCAGTCTAATTCCTGCTCCCACCTGACTCGAAGCTCCGTCGATGTGCAAGATCCAGGTTTGGTTTCCAGTGTCAGTTCCTTCACCTGATTCACCTTTTCAGAGAAGTTCGCCATAAAGTCCTTGATAGCTTGAGCTGTAATCATTGTCCTAGGCACGTAAGTGAATATCATATTCACTAAGCTCTACAACCAACTTAAGAAATTGACTGGAATGCTTGGCAAAGTGAGGACAGATTTGAGGGGGTGGTAAGTGATGACCCTCATTGGATGTGTATGAAAATATGGTCGGAGCCTGAGAGCAGAGACAATTAAAACAAATTTTAGTTTCTCCATGATGGGGTACCTGACTTCGACACCTCTGAAGTCTCGACTGGTATAGTAGACTTGGAACTGCTTTCTTAACTCCTCCTGGACCAAGACTAAGCTGATAGCCTCGAACCCAACCACCAAGTACAGAGAGAATTCTTCCATTGATTTTGGAGTTGGTGGTGAGGATGGTGATTACTTTAGGCTCTGGAACGCTCGCTCGCATTCGGTCGACTATTCAAATCTCTTGCCCTTCCTTACATTTTAAAGAACGTCGCGCTCTTATTGCTCGACTTCGAAATGAACCGGCAAAGCCCTAATATCTGGCAGGTCGACTTAACATTCCTGGGAGAAGGCATGTTGTTCAACAATGCTTGTACTTTCTCCGGATTGGCCTTCTTACCTTCGGAAGTAATGAGGTATCCAAGGAATTTGCCAGTTGAGGCTCTAAATGTGCATTTTAGTAGCTTTAGCCCCATGTTAAATTTTCTTAGTGTTTGGAAGGTTTCTTCTAGATTATTAATGTGTTGTTTAGTCGACTGACTCTTAAGAAACACATCATCCACATACCCCTCAAAGTTTTTCTCTTTTTGATTAGAAAAGATTACATCCATGAGGTGTTGATAAGTTGCCCCAGTGTTTTTAAGCTCAAAAGACATTACATTATAGCAACATAAACCTTAACCAGCAATAAACGCAGTTTGAATATGACTTATGTGGCATAGATTTAAAGTACTCTCTGTGGAGTGTTCATACTTTATAACCAACATTATGTCCTGCCTATACCAAATAACATTATTTAACATTATTTCATATATATATATATATATATATATATATATATATCTGTGTGTACATGTGCGCGTGTAAGATAGCTTTTTTTAAAAAAAAAAAGTGTGTATAAGATAATGGGTATAAGGGCAATGGTTAGTTCACAGACATCTTGATATTATAATTAAATTAAATAGAAGTAATCTAGATGTCAATCATCATCCAACATACAACTCGACCACTTACAAAATTTTAACAAACTAAATGGCATTAAAAAAGATGAAAGAGAAAGAAAAAAAGAATAGATATTGAACATTGTATCTAGAACCTCAGTCTACACAAAAAACAACACAATCAAACAAAATACAGCCACACACTATGCTAGCATTTACGAAAATATTGAAACCTAACAGATACTATTAATACTAACAAAGAATCAGAGAGACCCAATATGAAAATGGTTCATGACCATGCTCATCTGTGCATAAAGAGAAATGCAAATCAAACATGTGCGTATTTCTCTATTCCAAAGTATCTGAGGTGGAGGATCAGCCCCCCATCCTGAATCATCTTTTACTCTTGTTAAGTTATTCATGAAGTTGATTCAATGAACAATAAAATTTTGCAAAACAACTCTCCTTCAGCAATAAAATGGTTCTATCGAACATTTTCAGCAACTGCTAATCAATGATAGCAGCAGCTCAAAAGATAAGCATATACAATACATCCAAAAGTATATCAAATAATTAGAAAAACACCATAAATGCAAAGAAATCCTACTCAAATGACCATAAAATGTTCCAACAAAAAAAGCAAAACACCATGTAAGACAAAGACAAAAGATAAATCAAAGCTCACAATAACAATACACCAGTCCCGGTTTCCTATTTTACATTTGTAACACACGATTCCTATGTATTTATATATCTAACACCCAAATTTTGATATTTAGACTTATAACATCTTGGTGGCATAAAAGTGTGCATGAAAAGATGTATTTAACATTTAAAAAGATAGTGATAGTGGTATTTCTTATGTGATGTTAAAACTTTGATTTGTAAGCATATGNCACTTTTCCTAACTTTCACAAGGTACTTGCACTTGACTGCTTAGTAGAAAAATTATGGATGGATGTCCAAGTTCAGTTGCAGATCCATTGACAATCAAATCCAAAACCAATTTCATAATAATAGCTCCAACATCAATAGGTTTTCTGGTTTGAATGCAATAATTTAAAATAACGCTCTTCTTTGTTACCTTACTAATCTTCATAGTGGGCACTAATGTTGATGAAATGAAGAAGTGTCGGGCTTTTGAAACTAGATTTAAAAATGATGAAGGAAAACTTACATTTCCATCACTCTAGCCTCCCAATTTGCATCTTCATCCGTAAGGTAGCGGTAGAGTTCATTCATATTATCTATCGTAGGGGTAAAATTCACATAATGACAGATTGACACTTTCTCAATCATAAACATCTCGTTTATTCTTGAAGGAGTGAACTGCACAAACCTGCCTCGCACATAAATCATTCCTTGATTGATCCCTTGAAGATTTGCATAATTTTTTTTACTACAAGAAGAATAACAGTGGCAGTAGTGTAGCAAAGCACTTCCCAACACCTCTGCGTAACAATCTCTTCTACTCGAGTATTCAGTGTGTTGAATTCTCGATTCACAAATACCCTTTCTTTCATAAGCCTCTTCTTCACTAGCACTTGATCATGTAACTTCTGCGCATCAAAACTGACGAATTNCCTCTGCGTAACAATCTCTTCTACTCGAGTATTCAGTGTGTTGAATTCTCGATTCACAAATACCCTTTCTTTTATAAGCCTCTTCTTCACTAGCACTTGATCATGTAACTTCTGCGCATCAAAACTGATGAACTTTTTCTGTTGAAAATTCTAAATCTAGCGGAGTTTTTAGAGTGGGAAGCCATAGGATTTGAAAAATGGTGACTTTTCCTTTATTTTCCCCTCTAAAATATGTTTTGGAGTCATTTTTTAGGAGTTGTATGGAGAAGAAACCACCAAAAATCTCCAAAACCACCATTTGACATATTTTAAATATTTTCGGTACCGCAACGCATCATGTGCCAACTCTTTGGAATTCAACACATCATGTGCCAATCTGGTGCATCGTGCGCCAGTTCCAAAAACTTTGTCGTTTTGATTTTGATCCAATAAATTCTAATTTTTTTCATAAAATTAGGCAAATAAAGATGTTTCTAAATATTTTATCAAATACACAGACTATATAAATACTTAAACATAAATATACCTAAAATATTTCAAAGAAAACAAACTCAAAAGCAAACTAAACAGTGATAAATATGGGTTGTCTCCCACAAAGCGCTTGGTTTAAGGTCATCCGCCTAACATTGCCAGTCTTATTCTAATTGAACCAACATTACAGTCTTTTTAAAAGCTGGTCTTTGACCATAAAAATATGATTTCAATATGTGCCCATTCACTTTGAATATTCTTCTAGCCTTGGGGTCTTCAATATTAACTGCTCCATAGGGATAGATTTTTATAACTCTGAATGACCCTTTCCACCTAGACTTCAATTTTCAAGAAAATAATTTTAATCTTGTATTATATAATAAATCTTCCTATCCAGGTTCAAATTCCCTTTTTATTATCTTCTGATCATGTCATTCTTTCATATTTTCCTTATAAATCCTCGCATTATTATAAGATTCATTTCTTATTTCCTCGAGCTCATTCAATTGAAATAATCTTTTCTCACCAGCATTTTTCAAATTGAAATTGAATTCTTTTATCATCCAATAAACTTTATGCTCCAATTCAACTGACAAGTGAGAAGTCTTCCCAAAAATTATTCTATATTGGGACATCATATAGGTGTCTTATAGGTTGTTCTGTATGCTCATAATGTTGTATCCAATCTAGTAGACCAATCTAATCTATTAGGATTAATACTCTTTTCCAAAATTCTCTTAATTTCACAATTAGATACTTCTACTAAACCACTAGTCTGGGGATGATAAGCAGTTACAATTTTATGCATTATATTATATTTTTCCACCAATCATGCAATCGTTGCATTTATAAAATGAGATCCTTCATCGGTAATAATTACTCTTGACATTCCATATTTTGTAAAAATATTTTTAATTAAAAATTTTGAAACACTTCAAGCATCACATCGAGGTAAAGCAATTGCTTTAATCCATTTAGAAACATAATCCACTGCAACCAATATATAAATATTTCTAAATGAAGGTGTAAATGGTCCCATAAAATCTAATCCCCATGTATCAAAAATTTCAATTTCCAAATTAAAATTTAGAGGTGTTTGATTTCTTTTAGAAATATTACCTATTCTCTGACGCCGATCACATGTTTTGATATATATATTAACATCTTTAAATATAGTAGGCCAATAAAATCCAGATTGTAAAATTTTATAAATAGTTCTATCATTCCCAAAATGACCTCCAAATTCAGAACAATGACATTTTTGGATAATTTCCTGAATTTATTTATAAGGCAATCATCATCTCATTACTAAATCTTTGCATTGTTTATATAAATAAGGATCATCCCAAAAATAAGATTTTGCATCATAAATGAATTTCTTTTCTTGTTATTTTGTCAGCCCATAGGGTAAAATACCACTAACAATATAATTTACAATATCATCATACCACGATATTCCCATCCTTTTACAGTATAAAGTTATTCATCAGGAAAAGTTTCATTAATTTCTCTCTCCAAATAAAGTAATTCTTCTTGTTCTAGCCTAGATAGATGATCAACAAATTGATTATCAGTACTGTTCTTATCGACTGTTACAAAATCAAACTCTTGCACAAGAAGTACCCATCTAATTAATCTTGGTTTAGCATCCTTCTTTTGCATCAAATATTTAATAGTCAAATGGTCAGTATACACAACACATTTAGCTCCAATCCGATTTGACCTAAACTTATCAAAAGCATACACAATGACTGATAACTCTCTTTCAGTGATGTTGTAATTAATTTGAGCGTCATTAAGAGTCTTACTAGCATAATATATAACTTTTAAAATATGTTCATATCTCTACCCTAAAATAACTTCTATTGCATAATCACTAGCATCACACATTAATTCAAAAGGTTTCTCTCAATCAGGTGAAATAATTATAAGAGCAGGATCAATTTTTTCCTTTAAAATTTCAAAGGCTTTAAGGCAATCTTGATTAAAGTCAAATTTTGTATCTTTTTCCAGAAGTTGGCATAAAGGTTTAGTAATTTTTGAAAAGTCTTTAATATATCTCTTGTAAAATCCAACATGTCATAAAAAGCTCCTAACATGGAAGCAGATCCTACGAAAATACATGTTACTGTAGTAGGTGGAGGTAAGTCTAATATAACATGTATTTTCGTAGGATCTGCTTCCATGCTTTTTCTGAAATTTTATGTCCAAGCGCAATTCCTCCTACAACCATAAATTGACATTTTTCCCAGTTCAATACGAGATTAGTCTTTTCACAACATTCCAGAACTTTCTCTAAATGATTCAGACATATTTCAAATGAAGTTCCAAATACAAAAAAATCATCCATAAAGTCTTCAATCCCTTTTTCGATCAAATCAAAGAAAATTGACATCATGCATCTTTGAAATGTTACAGGTGTATTACATAATTCAAAGAGCATTCATCGAAAAGCAAAAGTTATGCTCTTGATCCTCTGAAGCAATAGGTATTTTGTGATAACCTGTATATCCATTTAGAAAACAAAAATATTTATGCCCAGCCCATTTATCCAACATCGGTCCAAAAGTAGTAAAGAAAAATGATACTTCCTGATGGCAGAATTTAATTTTCTATAATCTATGCAAATTATCCAACCAATGACTTCTCTTGTTGATATTAATTAGTTATGCTCATTTGTCACTACAATGACACCTCCTTTCTTTGGAACACAGTGAATTGAACTTACTCGAGCACTGTCTGAAATATGATATATTATTTGAGCATCTAACCATTTTAAAATCTCTTTCTTCACAAATTCTTTCATCATAGGATTTAATCTCCTTTGAGGATCAACCCTTGGTTCATGTTGATCTTCTAATAAGATTCTATGCATACAAATTGAAGGATTAATTCCTTTAATATTAGCTAATGTCCATCTAAAGGCTTTCTTATATCTTTTTAATGTTTCCAACAAATCTTTTTCTTATGTATCAGTTAATTCTGAGGATACTATAATAGATTATGTGGATAAATCTCCTAAGAATGCATACTTCATAGGATAAGAAGTGTTTTCAGTTATAGTTCAGGAGGTTTCTCAGTAGATGAAATCAAATTCTTGCTACCTTCTATATGATCTAACATTTCAATTTTTTCCTAAACATAATCTAAATCCTCTTGACTCACTTCCATAGACTCATCTTGAATTTTATCCTTATCTTGATATTCCATATATTCCTTTTCAAATTCACTTTTGAAAGTTTTCTTAAAATATTTTTGGCTTAAGTATTCGTTAATATCCATTCTGAAGCATTCAATCTCTTGTTCTTTTGTAGATTTTTTCATTGATTTTGCAATATTAAATGTAACCTCTTGATCACTAACTCTCATAGTTAGTTCTCCTTTTTGCACATCTATCAAAGCTCTTCCAGTAGCTAGGAATGGTCTTCCTCAAATGATAGGAATTTTTTTATCATCCTCCATATCTAATACAATAAAGTTCATAGGAAAGATAAATTTATCAGCTTTTACCAAAACAACTTCTATAACTTGTTTAGGATAGGTAATCGAACGATGAACTAACTGATGAGTTACAATTGTAGGTGAAATATCTCCTAAGCCCAACCTTTTGAATATTGATAATGGCATAAGAATAATATTAGCTCCTAAATCACATAAAGTTTTTCTATAAAATTGTTCGCCAGTAGCACATGGAATTGTAGAACTTCTAGGATCTTTAAGTTTTTCGGGAAGCTTTTTCTGAATTATAGCGCTACATTCTTCATTGAGTACAACAGTCTCATTATCCACAAACTTTCTTTTTTTATTAAGTATATCATTCATGAACTTCACATAGCTTGACATTTGTTTCAAAGCTTCAACAAATGGAATGTTTATCGTTAATTTCCTCAAAATTTCCTAAAATTTCAAAAAATTGATTATCTATGTGTTTGTGCTTCAATCTTTGAGGAAATGGAGGTGGTGGCCTTTGTACAGTGATTTTCATTAGTTTAATTGGACTTTCTGCTTCAAAATAAAAATAAATCTTCACCAGATTTTTCATTTTCCACCTCATCTTTTTCAACTTCAACTTCTTGTTGAACTCTATTTTCTAATTACTTTCCACCTCAGTTGAATAACTATAATTTGCTCTTTGCTCTGATCTTTAGGATTTACTTCAACATTATTAGGCAATGTTCCTGGAGGTCTATTACTAAGTGTGGTAGCAATACATCCCAATTAATTTTCCATGTTTCCAATTATAGATCCTTCACTTTGTAATTGACTACCCAATTGCAATATCAATTCTTCCATTGATAACTTTTTCTCCTTACTCTACACATTATTAAATTCTGGGGGGTAATAACATTTATAAGTTTGATTCCCTGATTGTTAGAGTATCCCAATAGGTTAGTAGTATTGTTTCCTTATTGCAGATTTACAGCATTATAGTTATTGTTACTCCAACTAAAATTTGGATGATTCTTCCATCCATGATTATAATAATTGGCATAAGGGTTATTAGAACAATTGTTTATTTCATTTAAATTCTCATAAGAAGATTGAGATTATATCATTTCTACCAATGAGTTTTCCTCAAGCACAGGTGTCGTCTGAGAATAATTCATTCCATATTGATCTTTCTTCTTTGATATAACATCTATTTAAGCAGCTAACATATATATTGCATCAGAATCATGAATACTAGCTATTCTTTTTGGATTTACCCTTTCAGAGGGTCATTGAGAATTGTTAGTATTCATCTCTTCAATTAGTGAATATGCTTCATTGAATGGTTTTGACATTAATGATCCACCAAAAGTAGTTTTAATTATCGATCTAAGATATCCAACCAACCTATTATAAAAAGTTTGAATTATTAACCAATCTGGCAACGCATGGTGTGGACATTTGCTAAAGAGATCCTTAAATCTTTCCCAGGCTTTATAAATTGATTCCCCTTCAAACTAATAAAAAGATGTGATATTATTTCTAAGCTTAGCAGTTTTTGAAGGCAAGAAATATTTAGATAAGCATTTTTGTGATAAATCTTCTCATGTTCTGATAAATCCAAGCGTTAACAAGTTTAACCACATCTTAGCTTTATCCCTTAGTGAAAAAGAAAAAATTCTATGTCTGACAGCATCATTCGACACTCCATCATATTTAAATGTAACACACAATTCTAGAAAACTAGCAAGGTGTAAATTTGGATCTTTAGTTGGTGTTCGTCCAAATTGTTTGTTTTGTACCATTTTGATAATAGTAGGTTTAAGCTCAAATGAATTAGCAACTACAACAGGGTTTTGTATACTTAAATGAATTTCGTCTATTGTATGATTAGCATAATCTCTTAAAGGTCTTTGATGATGCTCATTTTCATTTCCAACATTGTTTAAATTTCAAGTCATTTTGCCAAATTGATCTTTCTCTTTTCGTTGTTTTCAATTTTTTTTAACAGCTCTCTCTAGTTAAGAATCATAAAGTACTACATTTCTAGATTTCTACACTACGCATAAATAAAATAAAGCAAATAATTAAAGGTAAGTAAACACACCTAGATAAGAAAGTGTTCAAAATAAACTACAAACACTCTTTTGTATATATATATATATATATTAAAATAAAAAAAAATACTGACTAATACTTTTCGTTACTTCCCCGGTAAAGACACCAAAAACTTGATACGATCAGATTTAGTGTGAGAATTTTGCAAATATTATTCAATATTACAAAATTACACACAGCATATATATAATAAATATGTAATATAATCTCAACTAAAATAATTTTATGAAAATAATTTATCTTTTAAAACTCTTTTTAAAACTGTCAAATCTCCTTTAAAATCAACGCAAGTATACGTATCACTCAAGTAATAAAGGGCTCTAATGGAGCCCTAGATATCGATCCCACAGGATAGTTAGAAAATCCTTTAAGTTTTTGAAATTATTTTATAATTTAAAATTACAAAAAAAGCAAAGTGCAAAGTTTGAAAATTAATTACTCAAGTGAATGTTAATTAAAATGCAGATGTAAGACTATGGAAGTTAAACTAAACTAAATATTAAACTTGCAAAAGTAAAATTACAAAAATTAAACAAAATTTTTGTTGTGACGGAAAGTTCAAATTTAAGAAAGCAGCATTCCCCTTTACAATGAGTATACGGATTGTGATGAAATTGAAATCATTTGAAAATATATATAAGAACTGTTTTGTGACAAACAAGAGCAATCATATTCTTTACCCTCTTCCGAGTGTTATAAAGAACATTGACTAATCCAGAGTTTGATCCCTAATTCTGTGGTTAGGCTGGGAGGATACCGACTGCCACTCTAGAGCTCCCACTACTCCCTCACCTAAGGGCTAACAATCTCGCATTAGTTTTCAATCAATTGGACCAAATTGGGGATTTTAATCTGTCACCTTAAAATTTCCAATTCTGCATAAAGTACATTTTTCTATTTATTTGCACCCAATCACATGAATTACATACTCTCCAATGAAATCAAATGTGATTCTCCCTATATTGTAGAAATCATATCTTTTTTCAGAACATATGTTTCTTGACAAGTTTTAACATTTCAATTGACCAGATTGAAAAGTAAATGAAAATCGGAGTTCAAATCATCACAAATTATTAACATTTAAAACCATAGAAAATAAAATTTATTCTTCAAAAAACCATATCTCAAAGTAGGGAGAAGGATAAAGAAGAATACTCAGAATTCATGAGAAGGATACAACAAAACAAGGATTTCATATATAAAAATAAGTTTACAAAATAAAAGAAACAAAAATACAACTTTTCTCACAATCTTTTCCAAGAAAATCCCTAGAAGTTCTCTCCAAGCCTTTCTCTCTTTACAATCACTCTTAAATCTCTTTTAAAAGTGTAATAAAGAAGAAATATCTCACCTTCCCTCTCCTCTTACAACCCTAGAAAAAAATCTTTTCTTCTCTCTTTATCTCTAACTCAAACCACCTTTCTCTCTCCCTCATGCCACACACTTGAGAAATGAGAAGTCTTCTTCTTTTATTTTGGGCTGCCTCTTTTGGAAAAAAATTCAAAACTCTCTCTAAAATTCCCTGCAAAAGTCAACTCTTTTGAATTCAAAAGATATGTCATTTGATCCATGAGTCATATCCTTTCATAAAGGAACATTCCAAAGTGCCTAGATGCATTGAATTACTCCAAAAGGTGTGTAGAACAAACATCCTTTTGAAATTTGGGCAAAAATTCGTCTTAAACCGCCATAATTTTAAAAAGTTGTCCCTAGCGCATCATGCGCCAGAATCTCAAAATTTGCTATTTTGGCTCCAAATTTCATCCTTTCGTCATTTTTGCTCCAAATGCCTAAAAATGATATACCTGCAACAAAAACATGAAAATACTCTTCTTTAAAGTACAATATCACAAAAAATAAGCATAAAATATGTACTTAAAATACTATATTATTTTGGTGTATCAATTATCATCATCTACAAATGTCATATCAGATGATCAAAAAATGCTACAAAGACCAACATATACTTCCATAGGAGTTACAACAAATCCGCTCATCTTCGAGTAGAGTTGCCATTGCCTCTCCACAACCTCAACACTACCTCTGTACTTCTGATGATCGTCAGGAGGTCTTATATATCATCACCACATGAGCATGAAAATCTTCCCATCAAAAAGAGGTAGGAAAACTACAACACTTCTTGAAGAAATGTGCAAGAGCGACACTGAAATCTCCTATAGAATGCACGAAACCAATGAGAAATAAGATCCCGTTGTTGGTTTGATATTTATGATGGGGACGACTTTCCTCTTCATCGCAACAAGAAAGAAGATTTCGTTGCTAGACTACTACGCAGAACTAGAACAACTTTCCTCTTTGTCACAACTAGAAAGAAGATCTCGTTCTTTGCCTGCTACGCAGGATGGGGACAACTTTCGTCTTCTCCGCAATGAGAAAGAAGATCGTGTTGTTTTCCTACTACACAGAACAGGGACTAGTTTCCTCTTCGTTGTAGCTTTTCATTGCAACTCTTCTCCACAACTATATGTAGCAATTTTTCACCTCAACTCTGTGCCACAATTCTTCATTGCAATGTGTCGTCCTGATGCATTCTCGTGACACACTACTGCAATGCATCGTGTTACCGCAACGCTCTGTCATAATGCATCGTAGCGACACATTGCCCCAACACATCACCATAATACATCGCATCATCGCGACGCCCCACCGCGATGCTCTAACCCAACATGTCGTTGTAAAGCTCCGTCTCAACGCATCACCCCGACGCTCCGCCGCAACACATCGCCGCGATGCACTGCCACAACATGTCATGTCGCCGCGACACCCCGCCACAACGATGCTATGACGCTCCCCCACAACGCCTCGCCGCAATGCTGCGCTACAACATGTCACTGCGATGTTCCACCGCATGGGGGTCAATGTGACTCTACCTTGTATCTCCACTTCAACCACCCTCTCCTTTAGGCCTATTTATAGGCTCAAAAAGTAATCACCCATTAAAGACTTCATTAATTAAGAATATAGGTTTGTCTGGCCCCTGCATTTCCTTCTCGCCGCTTCAAATTCCGGGTCGGCTATTCCACCATTTTCCCTCTAAATTCAGGTTAAGGAATTAAAAAAAATTTATGAAAATGGGATATATGGGCCAAGCAAGCCCAAAAATAAAAAGGAAATGCATTAATGCACAATTGAGGATTTGAACACGTAGGGGCGAGAGAAATTCCCAACGAGCAACACTCAGTAATCTAATTATACTATATTACCCATATAATAATCCTGAAAGTGATATTTTGAGCAAGAAACATTCAAACAATGATAAAACTCATCCAAAGCTTCGATTTCAACAAAATTATAATCAAACTGACCGGCTCGATGTGATGAACCTAATGATATGAAAACAGCCCAATCTAAGTCAAATCAAGCCCAGATCAAGTCATTGAACCACACTTAGAAATTTTTATACACATTTGGAAGGTCAAACGGTCGTCGAATATGACAAGTTTATACTTGAATCGAGCATCTCGACAGGACGAATCCAACAAACACAAGATCAATCAATTCTGGCATCATTAAGGCACTCAAATATCTATTAAACGTCATATGGTCGTAGGAAGCTCTCTAGACCGTCCGATCAAAATGGTTCATATTCCTGCATTAATTGCACCCAGAACACTATAAATAGAGTCTCATCCCTCTCATGAGGGGGGCGAAAGCCTTCGGAGAGAATTTGAGGCTTGAGAAGGAGCTGAAGTTCAGCACCACCGTCGACTATTGTCAAATACCGCCGACCGCCGTCGACCTCCGCTGATCGCCGTCAACCTTCACCGACCGTTGTCCGCCGGCTGTCGTCGACCACCGCATATTGTCGTCAACCACTGCCGACCAGCTCTGTCAGTCAATGCCGTAATTTGGAAAATCTAGTAACCATCTCTCATCTATGGGATAAGAGCTCACCACTACGGTTCATGTGCCAACTACGACCTACGTGGTCATCGGCTCATGCAGTTTTTGAATTCGGCCTCAACGGCCTATGTACATCATTAATACTCGCCAACTACAGTCTACGTGATTCACATTTCCTGCAACTGCTTAGTATGGCTTCTCTAGTCAATCAACGCTTCTAGAGCAACCATCTACAAAACTCACGACAGACTACTATCTTCTTAACAATCAATAATGACCCTTGCAACCTGTTGTCACCAAGAACTGCAGTCAGATTATAGTTATGCAACTTTGTAATTCCATCTTCCCTAATTTAAGGGAAGAATAAACGTGTGTACTCATCATTAATTATGAATTATTTCAACTTGACTAGACCCTGTAGTTTTTCCCCATTTTAAGGGTTATTCACGTAAAAAATAGATGTGTCTCATCATGCTTACTTCTCCTTTTTAATGTATGTGTGCTGAATTCTCATGCAACACTGCAACACTAAGATGATAATCCATTACTCTACCACCATGAATTTTCTGGCACGCATCACTCATAGTTTTCTATTTCTATAATATATCCAACAAAAAATTTGGATTTAGAATCAAAATTTTAGAATATTTTTTTATAAAAATAAATATTGTTCTCGAAGTTGGAAATAAAATAATAATGATAATAGCAAATATAGTATTTGTTTAATTATTTTCTATTTTATTCCNCGTGGCTCTAGGTTCCTCAATGGCCAGCTGGAGAGGCTTCTGAGGCAACCCTTCCCCCAAGCAAATGTTCTTAGATAGAAGGCCTGCCAGTTGATTTTCCTCCCGATCGACATATTAGATTCTGAAGTCTACAAACTTCCATATCTCTGCCTTTGCCTTACTCAAGTACTTGGTCATCATCTCATCTCTGGCCTCGAACTCTCTGTTGACTTGATTCACCACAAGTTGAGAATCTAGTTTCACCAAGAGACGTCGGGTGCCCATTTATTTAGCTAGACATAGGCCAACTATCAATGCTTCGCACTCCATCTGGTTGCTGGAGACTTCAAACTTGAGGACGACTAAATGGTAAAGGTGCTTTCCGATTGGGTTGCTCAGTGTCAGTCTAATTCCTGCTCCCGCCTGACTCGAAGCTTCGTCGATGTGCAAGATCCAGGTTTGGTTGCTAGTGTCAGTTCCTTCGTCTGATTCACCTTTTCGGAGAAGTCCGCCAGAAAGTCCATAACTTGAGTTGTAATCATTGTCCCAGGCACGTAAGTGAATATCATATTCACTAAGCTCTACAACCAACTTAAGAAATTGACTGGAATGCTTGGCAAAGTGAGGACAGATTTGAGGGGGTGGTAAGTGATGACCCTCATTGGATGTGTATGAAAATATGGTCGGAGCCTGAGAGCAGAGACAATTAAAACAAATATTAGTTTCTCCATGATGGGGTACCTGACTTCGACACCTCTGAAGTCTCGACTGGTATGGTAGACTTGGAACTGCTTTCTTAACTCCTCCTGGACCAAGACTAAGCTGATAGCCTCGAACCCAACCACCAAGTACAGAGAGAATTCTTCCATTGATTTTGGAGTTGGTGGTGAGGATGGTGATTACTTTAGGCTCTGGAACGCTCGCTCGCATTCGGTCGACTATTCAAATCTCTTGCCCTTCCTTACATTTTAAAGAACGTCGCGCACTTATTGCTCGACTTCAAAATGAATCGGCAAAGCCTTAATATCTGGCAGGTCGACTTAACATTCCTGGGAGAAGGCATGTTGTTCAACAATGCTTGTACTTTCTCCGGATTGGCCTTCTTACCTTCGGAAGTTATGAGGTATCCAAGGAATTTTTCAGTTGAGGCTCTAAAAGTGCATTTTAGTAGATTTAGCCCCATGTTAAATTTTCTTACTGTTTGGAAGGTTTCTTCTAGATTATTAATGTGTTGTTCAGTCGACTGACTCTTAAGAAGCACATCATCCACATACCCCTCAAAGTTTTTCTCTTTTTGATTAGAAAAGATTACATCCATGAGGTGTTGATAAGTTGCCCCAGTGTTTTTAAGCTCAAAAGACATTACATTATAGCAACATAAACCTTAACCAGCAATAAACGCAGTTTGAATATGACTTATGTGGCATAGATTTAAAGTACTCTCTGTGGAGTGTTTATACTTTATAACCAGCATTATGTCCTGCCTATACCAAATAACTATCTGTGTGTACATGTGCGCGTGTAAGATAGCTTTTTTTTTTAAAAAAAAGTGTGTATAAGATAATGGGTATAAGGGCAATGGTTAGTTCACAGACATCTTGATATTATAATTAAATTAAATAGAAGTAATCTAGATGTCAATCATCATCCAACATACAACTCGACCACTTACAAAATTTTAACAAACTAAATGACATTAAAAAAGATGAAAGAGAAAGAGAAAAAGAATAGATATTGAACATTGTATCTAGAACCTCAGTCTACACAAAAAACAACACAATCAAACAAAATACAGCCACACATTATGCTAGCATTTACGAAAATATTGAAACCTAAAAGATACTATTAATACTAACAAAGAATCAGAGAGACCCAATATGACAATGGTTCATGACCATGCTCATCTGTGCATAAAGAGAAATGCAAATCAAACATGTGCGTATTTCTCTATTCCAAAGTATCTGAGGTGGAGGATCAGCCCCCCATCCTGAATCATCTTTTACTCTTGTTAAGTTATTCATGAAGTTGATTCAATGAACAATAAAATTTTGCAAAACAACTCCTCTCCTTCAGCAATAAAATGGTTCTATCGAACATTTTCAGCAACTGCTAATCAATGATAGCAGCAGCTCAAAAGATAAGCATATACAATACATCCAAAAGTATATCAAATAATTAGGAAAACACCATAAATGCAAAGAAATCCTACTCAAACGACCATAAAATGTTCCAACAAAAAAAGCAAAACACCATGTAAGACAAAGACAAAAGATAAATCAAAGCTCACAATAACAATACACAAGTCCCGGTTTCCTATTTTACTTTGTAACACACGATTCCTATGTATTTATATATCTAACACCCAAAGTTTGATATTTAGACTTATAACATCTTGGTGTCATAAAACTGTGCATGAAAAGATGTATTTAACATTAAAAAAGATAGTGATAGTGGTATTTCTTATGTGATGTTAAAGCTTTGATTCGTAAGCATATGCATATGAATGTTTAGGTGTCACATATGCAAATACAAAAGAATTGTGTTGTAAGTATATAAATGGCCCAAATAGAAAACATAAAAACCAAAAATCCATATACAAGACAAAGCTATGCCACATTACCTGTAATACTCCAAGCCATCGTATATGATCGATGTCAACGCCATATGTCAAGTGATTACGGCCATGAAAGTATCCACCTTAAACCATATTTTGCATCAGTCATCCCAGTACTTCAGTGAAAGAAATGAAATGTTCAGGTGAACCAAAGACATGTCTTTACTTTACAGGAAAAAATAATGGGGCCAATAGACTAGAAAAAATAGAGTAAACCTTGGAGCAACACACCCAACCAAAAAAGCTTGATTGTTCTCATAATAATTTTTCTTGTAGCAGCAAATTTGTTGGTAGCTTTCTGCATAAAATTACAATATCCAATATGAGAACTCAAACAAAAGAATATGTGTGAACACAGCATCTACAAAAGTCTCAAATCCAACATAAAATGAGGTAAAACATCCTGACAACTTGTGATTAACCACAAATTAATACTTGTCCTAATATTTGTGAATATGATAGCCAAAATTATGAATCTCGTTCATATTAAAATGAATATGATTACTGAAGTAATGAATTTGGTTACAAAAAAGCCTGAATTTCGCCGATGATTGATTTTCAGCAAATTAATAACCACTTAGGAGTGTGACTAATTAGATCCATAATGCTATTATCTACACCCAAAATGGTAGTAACTAGAGACCAAATTCATAAATATTGGGATTTATTCTTGGTTTAGATGAAAATATAATTTGTGAGCAATTATAGAACCTTAGGTTTATATCCCCAAAAAGACTACAAAATGTAAAAAAGAAAAAAAAAACGTCTGAAGGGAGGGTTTTTTTTTTCTTTTATAAAAAAGAATAAATAACATAAAATAATTGATGTCCCGATTTTGTTCATCAAATCACCAACTAATATATCTAAATATCACGTGTTAACTTTTTATATTAAGATCTGCACTATTTTCTTGTTATATTTATTATTATTATTATATTTCCTCATTGTTAAAAATATTCTCCTTTATTGTACTTCTTCATTATTCTCTTCTCTTTACTATATGTAAGTAGAAAGAAGTATAGACTGTGAAGATATTGAGTGTAGATGTTATTTGTTTCAATTTTCTCCCTTCTATTATTTGTGTCAAAGCCATAGCCTAGAATTCTTCTGATCTTTTTTAGCACTATTTTTCTATATATTGCAATCCTCAAACTTCTTTATCTCCACAGATCAGCTCTCACAATTCCTTCTAACTCAAACTTGTTTATATGCTTGAGTATTCCCTTCGTGAAATCATCATCTTCATCTCAAACATTTGTTGACCTCATTTTTGGGGTCATTTCCTTTTCTAGGGTCTTAGGATCTAGCTCTAGAAATTCCTGTGGACCATCTTAGAAAACTAGAATTGAGACGCACCCTTTTAGAAATTCCAGCCAATTCCTATTTTCCTTTGATGTCTAGCATCTTTGGCACAAGACCATCGTCTTATGAATGAGCGGTTATGGGCTATTTTGCGAAGATTCAAGGAAAATGTTCCGAATAGGACTTCAAGCCTTAGGAAAACATCGTCACGACCTTTTTCGTCACATACACACATCAAATACACGAAATTCACGAATTTGCACGAAATCGGATTTCAATTAAGCCCAAAGGACGGGTGAAAATGCGAACTTCTCCGAATGACCTCCGACGACAAATTGGACTGCGCCAACGCGTCCGGGATACCCATTTTGGTAGGAAAGGACACCCATATTGCTATACTTTCGACACGAGAAAATTGGCACGCAAATCGATGAATTCGTCAAAACGACCTCCGGTGGCGAAACGAACCTCACCGACGCGTCCGGAACATCAAAATTACCTAAAAATGACATCAATTTTGTTATGTTTCGATGCATGGGTGAAACACAAATTAAAATTTTATATATATTTTTTTAATCTTAAATATTTACTTTTATATAACTATTCTTAAATTATATTCACATATAACCTAATCCCTATTCATCTAACCCGCACGGCTTTCCTCTGCTTCGACCGAGAGTCGCTCGGGCGGAGCCCTAGCTCTCGCACGCGCCTCTTCTCTCGCGATCAGCCGCAGGCGAGCTCGACGGTCGAACCCCTGGCAGCCACGTCCGCCTCCTCTCCTGCATCTCTTCCCTCACACGCGGCATTGCTCTGCCATTCACGCACGCGGCTCTTCTCCTCGAGCTCTGCTCGACCGAGCAGCCCTCCAACGAGTTTCCACCTGGCCGGCTCTTCCTCTGCCCTAGGCCGCATTTCCTCCACTCTAAATGCATTTTCTTCTCTTCCTTTACCTGATTCGGCTACCAAGGAGGTTGGTACGTGGCTTCTCCTTTCTCATTTCTTTGCTATAGAACCCCAGCTGGGGGAAGTTTGAGGGCTGGCCGAAATTTTTGGAGAAGGTGGAAGGCTGGCCGAAATTTTTGGAGAGGGTGGAGGCTGTTTTACTTCTTTACTGTGGAGAGTCTGNCTGCTCGACCGAGCAGCCCTCCAACGATGGAACTCCACCTGGCCGGCTCTTCCTCTGCCCTAGGCCGCATTTTCTCCACTCTAAATGCATTTTTNTAACCACAAATTAATACTTGTCCTAATATTTGTGAATATGATAGCCAAAATTATGAATCTCGTTCATATTAAAATGAATATGATTACTGAAGTAATGAATTTGGTTACAAAAAAGCCTGAATTTCGCCGATGATTGATTTTCAGCAAATTAATAACCACTTAGGAGTGTGACTAATTAGATCCATAATGCTATTATCTACATCCAAAATGGTAGTAACTAGAGACCAAATTCATAAATATTGGGATTTATTCTTGGTTTAGATGAAAATATAATTTGTGAGCAATTATAGAACCTTAGGTTTATATCCCCAAAAAGACTACAAA
Source organism: Phalaenopsis hybrid cultivar (assembly GCA_002079205.1). NCBI lineage: Eukaryota > Viridiplantae > Streptophyta > Magnoliopsida > Asparagales > Orchidaceae > Phalaenopsis > Phalaenopsis hybrid cultivar. Next base: position 10,318 of record JXCR01144883.1, on the reverse strand, counting down.
ATGTAAAAAAGAAAAAAAAAACGTCTGAAGGGAGGGTTTTTTTTTTCTTTTATAAAAAAGAATAAATAACATAAAATAATTGATGTCCCGATTTTGTTCATCAAATCACCAACTAATATATCTAAATATCACGTGTTAACTTTTTATATTAAGATCTGCACTATTTTCTTGTTATATTTATTATTATTATTATATTTCCTCATTGTTAAAAATATTCTCCTTTATTGTACTTCTTCATTATTCTCTTCTCTTTACTATATGTAAGTAGAAAGAAGTATAGACTGTGAAGATATTGAGTGTAGATGTTATTTGTTTCAATTTTCTCCCTTCTATTATTTGTGTCAAAGCCATAGCCTAGAATTCTTCTGATCTTTTTTAGCACTATTTTTCTATATATTGCAATCCTCAAACTTCTTTATCTCCACAGATCAGCTCTCACAATTCCTTCTAACTCAAACTTGTTTATATGCTTGAGTATTCCCTTCGTGAAATCATCATCTTCATCTCAAACATTTGTTGACCTCATTTTTGGGGTCATTTCCTTTTCTAGGGTCTTAGGATCTAGCTCTAGAAATTCCTGTGGACCATCTTAGAAAACTAGAATTGAGACGCACCCTTTTAGAAATTCCAGCCAATTCCTATTTTCCTTTGATGTCTAGCATCTTTGGCACAAGACCATCGTCTTATGAATGAG